>ML246279.1:84059-130294 GCA_005239495.1 Nicotiana undulata | reverse complement strand
AAAGGGGCCCCCCCTTAATCGTTTTTTTTTACAAATATTGGGTGTTAAAAAAGAAGCGGGGGGGGGGGGGGGGGGGGGTGTTATAAACAATTATCTAATGGTAGATTTTCATAACTCATAAAAGAGTAATACCCACTACTCTTCTCCATTATCTCCATTAACCTCACACTACTTCTTACCATTACGATTGTAACTCTCATACCTCTGTAGCCTCCCCATAATCTTCCTCAATGATCTCAAATGTTTAATGTCATGTTTATGACATTCTTTTGTACTATGTAATACTATAAATAGAGGATGAGAAATGATATTGTATATACTTGAACACATGGAAGAAATAAAAATCTCTCCTTTCTTTCTCTCTACATTCTTGTCTATTTGTTTGTTTCATATTATTACTTTGAGCTTAGTTTCTTAACATTAAGATAGCTATAAGAAAAAAGCTTCCTCCACTCATAAGAGATGGAAGTCATAGTTGTATGACTAGTCACTTTTAGGAATTAGGGCTATCAATCAATGTGATTTGTGACCTATATTAGGTGGACTTTATGTCCGCTTGCGTTGAGGTCATTCTAGAGCACGAATCGTCTCGCATTTAGGCAGGTTCAGAAAATGGGCGCACCCCTAAAGGGTGTACTATTTTAAAGACAACTCAGTGCACGAAGCATCTCGCGTTTATGCAGGTTCAGAAAATGGGCGCACCCTTAAAGGGTGTATTATTTTAAAGGCAACCCCGTGCACGAAGCATCTCGCGTTTACACATGGTTCATGGAAGGACCACATCCCTAGAGGGTGTAACGTAGGCAATCTAGCCTGATACAAACATCCATGGCTGATTCAACCTATGTCAGCTGGCATTGTTGGTTCTAAATCCGAATAAACAATGAGATTTTGTGATATCTTGATAAGCAACATAAAACTTGTGTCTAGTCATTTATAATGAATCTTCGTAATAATGAATGTGTTGTTGTATCGGGTATGTATAAGTATCCAACACAAGTTTTACTAATTTTCTCATATATTTCAAAGACAGTCAGACTTCTCATCATCCATATATAACAACATTTCACTGTAAAAGTCAAGTTTTTCCGAAACCAATATTTATATTATGTTATAATATATGTTCTCTATAACAACACTTCGCTATAACATTCAAAAATATTCGGAACAAACGAAGTTGTTATAGAGAGGTTTGACTGTATCTATATTAATAATTTCATATCACACTCAAATTCGAGCGATAATTAGTATATAAACTGTGTGGATAGGCCATAGAAAGATAAAGGCAACCTTTGCAAATTGCAAGGTATAGAGCCTTTTCTGTTTAATCACTATAAGTCTGTTTATATTTTTTTACTATCAACTACATTCCCGACTGCTGATAAGCACAGTCACCTTTGTACATTTGTACAGTGATGAAGGACATAATAATAATTAGAATAGGAGAAGGCACAAGATGAAGCAACAGAAGAGAAAGATAGATACTCTGTTAAGAGACTTGTCCACCTGCATTTCTTGCCTTCTCATTCTAGAGCTGCCATTTCCCGGTATGGGGTAAGAGCCTGGATAAGGATATGAAAACGAACTTGCATCCGAGCCCCCCAACATCCTTGTGAGGAACATTTCTCCAAACATCACAACCATTGGGCTGACTAACCTAGTCATCGCAGTGCCTCCAACGCTAGATGGAGCTACAGTCGAAAAGCCACCAAAAGCGTGGGGATAATACAAAGAAGTGTGATGAAGTTGTTGATGAACGTGAGAAGTTGGCGATGATGTATTGACTTGTGTGGTTGTCCAAATGGCTGGAGGACGGCGAGGTATGGCCACATCAACTTGAGACTCGTTGGACTCGTATTCTTTTGATGATGTCCCACGGCCATAGAGAGGTACCAGTGAGGAGTTTGAGATGTGAGCTTTGCAGACCGGACATTTAGGTGTCTCTTCTGATCCGGGGTTAGAGTTCTCAACTTGGAGCCACTTGTAAATGCACGGCCAGCAGTAGAGGTGACCGCAGAGGGTAACTACAGGATCATGTGCTGAATCAAGACAAATGTTGCAATCAAAACATCCCATCATATTTCCAGAGTTTGCCGTTGGAACCGGAACTGAGTTCCTCCTCTTAAGGGAAACATCTTCATCAGATCCAAAACTGATAATAGGTTCACCAAAAGATTGTTCTAGATCCATTGAATCTGTTAAAACGACAAAAAATCACAAACATATCAATCGCTTGACGATATTCCTTCGAAAATCATCTAAGAAATCCACATGAAAATAAAGAGCTGGTTTTACACAGCTGAACTTTGAGAATACATGACGACAGGAGCTACGGCTATGGTCTATGTTACATGAAGTTTCTCATTTACTGTCACGTACAATGGATACTTACACAACTATATCGGATACAAGTGCCATAGTTTAGTCTATGTATCGTAGGGCTATACTTCCATAACTAGGAAAGGCACCATACAAAGAAACCATATATCTTTACCAGCATAGCTACATTTCTTTTTGCCTGTCCTCTTCGAACCAGATGAGTACAAAATTAAGTTAGTAAAAAGGGCAGCACGGTACACTAAGCTCCTGCTATGCACGGGGTCCGGGGAAGGGCCAGACCGCAAGTGTCTATTGTACGCAGTCTTACCATACATTCCTGCAAGAGGCTATTTTCACGGCTCGAACCGGTGACTTCCTAGTATCTAGGAGTATTTTTAATCACAAAGATATTGGGATTTGTTCCCAAAAGATCCAAATCACTAGATTAGTCATTAGACTACGCTCCACTTGGATTCATCACTTCCTCTTTAAATTCCTTTGAAATGTGTTTGAGTGTACGTGCATTTCTCGCTCGCACTCAATACTTAAATAATAGCCACCACCTGTACTCCTGAGTCTCAATTCTAATAATTTACATTAACTTCCTAAGAGTAGATTAAACATTCCTTTATATCCATTTAGCTTTATTCAGATCCATTTATTAACTTCCTAATAATACAGTAATCAATTGATGACACCATATCCCCTGGCCACTGAAATAAAAATGCCTATAAACGATCTCAAGTATGAAAATACACATCAAACGAGATCAATCACCACGCAAATCACGAAGCCAAGCGTTCAACAATAAATCCTTTATATTCATTTCAGCAAAGGCCAAATATATCCCTGTACCATAAGAAAAGGTTTACATACACCCGTTGTTATATTTTGGATCCAAATATATCCCTGTCATAATAATATTGGTTCAAATATACCCTTCTTCTGTTAAGTTTGTCCAAGATGGACATCTAATCCTACGTAGCACTGATATTTGAGTAGGTGGATGCCACATGGCATGCCACGACAACGCCCCTAATCCATATACAAAAGACAAATTTAAAATAGAATATTTTTCATGATAGCGATAATGGTGGCAATAGTGGTGGAGGAGAAGAAAATTTTAGTGTTGTAAAAAAAATAGAACGGAGGGGTAAAATGGGTAGGGGCGCTGAGGTGGCAAGCCATGTGGCATCCACCTCATCAAATGTTAGTGCCACGTAGGATTGGATATCTACTTTGGACAAATTTAACGAAAAAGGGGTATATTTGAACCAATTGTGTAACGATAGGGATATATTTGGACTCAAAGTATAACGAAAGGTACATTTAGACTTTTTCTAATAGTACAAGGATATATTTGGCCCTTTTCCGTATTCAGTTAGCTTTATTTGGATCCATTTCTTTTCATTTACTAAATAATTTATCTTCTAAGACAAATTAGACATTCTTATACAATTAGAAAAAAAAAAAAATCTAATTGCCACATTTATCCTACACATTATACACAAGTTTCTCACCAACTTTATTTGCATTATACTCTATTCTTTATCTACGAACCCGCGGAGGAGCTAGAAGCCCGAATACGGATTCGACCTAACCATTAACTTTCGCTCAAACAGCGACGTTTGTGTTAATAAATTCATTAAATAAGAACAAATATTAAATTTAAAAATCAGTTATTAGCACTTGAAGTCGTAATTCTAAAATCTAAAACTAATAAGGATTGAAATTCTGGCTTCGCCTCTGTAACGTAGCAAAAGATTAACAGAAAATAAAATAAAATAAACCACGAAACAGACAGATCATTAACAGAATACAATGCGAATAATGTACCGGCGCGTGGAGTATGAACGGCGGCGACTGAATCACGTGGAGGAGGAGACTATCAACGGCGAATCTAAAAAAAAAAAACGTCGTCGGAAGTTATTTTGGAGGAGAAATGAAGCTATGAAGGAAGAAATTGGAGAGCAAATGTAGCAACGAATGGGGTATGAATTATTTGGGGTTAGTATTTAAAAACAGTAAAATGTTTTTCTCAACCGCAAAAGGGAGAGAAATATGGGTTGACACGTGAATAGGGAGGCGCGTGTGGGCGGTTTTTTCTCTTGGAGTTACACGTGGCCTTATGCTACACGCGCTTGGATCTGGTCCTTTTATGAAGAATAAACTTTTATCAAAATAATTTTTTAGAAAAGTACATTTAACGTGTAAATATCATTTGAATATTATATATAAAATTATTTTTTTATTATTATAACATATGAAGAAAAAAAATTAAATTTAAAATTTCATAAGATGAAGAACTTTTGTCCAAAGGAATAGAAATTATATTTAAAGATCTTACAACGAAATAAAATCTTTAATAATAGAAATATGTATTCACGTAATTTGTCCTAAGTAGTCTATTAAAATATTAAAATATTTTATCAAAATCTATAATCGGAATTGATTATCCATCTGTTTTACTCACTTTACATGACATTATTAC
Source organism: Nicotiana undulata (assembly GCA_005239495.1). Taxonomy (NCBI): domain Eukaryota; kingdom Viridiplantae; phylum Streptophyta; class Magnoliopsida; order Solanales; family Solanaceae; genus Nicotiana; species Nicotiana undulata. The sequence continues at coordinate 125,484 of ML246279.1, read as the reverse complement.
AATTAGTTGAATGAACATCTTTTTCTTTGACCACAACTTTTCCATTTTCTAACAATATTTTAATTGTAAGAATTTGTATGTAATATTTAGTACTATTTTTTATCTAGTTTCTAATTATGTAAAAAAATTTAAAAAAAAGTTTGATAAATCACATATTAGAATTAAGACCAAAAATAAGTCTTTATTATAGAGTTTTTTTTTCACTTTTAACCCGCATCCGAAACTATTTATATTCAGTAGTCGAAAAAGTATATAAAATTTATATAATGTTTATAAATAACATGCAATATGTATATATATACAAAAAATATTATTTTTTTAGTTATTATTTTGAAAGCGACTATACAGTCTCAGGCCTCCACGGCCGTACGGGGTTCTCCATTCTCAGAAAGCTTTAACTTTCCCACGTGTGCGCAAGCTTGCGAATAGTTTCTGCGATCACTCTACGTAATTTTATAAACCGATTTATGCTTGTAGCTACCCCGGGGGAATACGTGTAATAGCTCCGCAGGAAAACCCCGTCCGAAGACGAGAATCTCTTTGAATTTGTCTCCGCGATTGATCTTTCCTGCAGTTGGACCGCACCACAGTTTACCAAACTGTAGGTCACATTTTGATCCGGCGGCCTAACTGTAGGTCGATTTTAGATCCGGCGGCCTAACAGTAGGTCACTTTTCGAATAACATAAGTTTGAAAATTAGATGTAATGTTAATTAAGATGGTGAAAATAGTATAAGTGGAATTTGGTGCTCCAGTCTGTTGTTCTATTTATGCGCTATGCATAAAACCAATATACTTTCAACACAAAATTTATATATATTTGATGATGTTACGAAACATTATATTATAGTGGATATTCATAATTCCTAAACGAATAACACCCACTATTCTTCTCTATTAACCTCCCACTACTTATTACCAATATGGTTATAACTTTCATATATTTCTTCTATGATTTCAAATGTTTAATGTCATGTTTATGATATTCTTTTTATACCTCTATACAACACTATAAATAGAGGATGAGAAGTGATATTATACACACTTGAATATATGGAAGAAATAAGAATCTCTTCTCTCTTTCCCTCNCTATTATATGATTTTAATAGATGCATCTATTGTATGGTCACATGTGCGTTTGTTATCAACTTGCAGTTTGGTTTTTGCAAGGTTGCTTGCTCAAATTATTAGAGCACAGTTCCATAATATAAATTATGATGATTTATCTTGATAATGTTGGTTTAAATCCAAGGGTTTAGCAGAAATTGTATGTCTCTAACATTGGTTATGAGAACAAAACTCCCAAATAGAAATTTGGTATGAGTGTATTATTTATATACAACAACACTAGTACGCATTTAGCCAACAAGTTATAATAAATTCTCCTTATATTAATTGGTTCAGGGTCAGGAACCAAATAATTTCCATCTAGAAATATGGATGTGCTATATAATTTAATTATGCCGCCACAATGCACAATGATGGGTTTCCAAAGAAGTTAGGAAATGTGTTGGTGATCCCAACATTAGGGGAAGAAAATGGGCAGCTAAAAAAAGTGAAATGTGGAATGAATTATTATGAATACATCTAGATTCTCATACAAGAAAATGTGAACTTGAAGTTCAAGTGATAATTCATTTCCAAAATATTAGCAGGCGTATTTTCTGACCCAAAGCTAAATGTTATATTTCAGTTGTTAATGCTCAAAATAAAATAAAGTTCATGATGGACATAGTCTATGGAACGCATGAAGCGTAATAGACTAATCGGTTCCAAGATATAACTCCTTGAAGAAGGAGACGGGCAAATGATAAAGATGGTCATACTAAGGAGGCAAGTGCTTTGTAAGAGCACCATGACATAACACTTTATAAGACCTCATGAAGAAGCTCAGGAACCTGAAAATAATGAGATCTCGATAAGGTATGTCTTTATTGAGTGATGATGGAACCGATGCAAAACAATCGCCGACGATGTTGTTAATATAATATTGACGAGGATCTTGAGCTCAAATATTTCATGAAATTTGGACAGATAAATGATTGGCGAAATGAAAAAATACGCAATGAAAATTGACTTCACCTGAAAAATGTAAAGTTGGACGGATAGTCCCAACACCTGAAAGTGAAATGTAAAATCAAGTCGATAGACATAAAGATGACTTGTGGCACAAGAAGAGTTGCAAATATCATGGTATTAATTATATGGAGAGATGTTCTTCCGTGGTGGATGTAGTCATTTCAGGTTTTGGTCTGACCATACATTTTATATGCATATAATGAAAATTCTTGAAGGGTTTAAATTGTTTTGAAGCCTATTAAGGTTGTCAAGAAATTTATTAAATAAAACTTCAACAAATCCTTATGTGGATTAGAGCAAGCATGACGTGCATGATTTATTTTGTGTCTATTACAATTGGTGCACTATGTATCTTGCTAGAATCATGAGTATAACAATATGCTAAATATAGTTTAATTCCTATATGAAGATACTGGAATAGTTAGGACTATGTTGCAATAGAAATCCTTGATATAAATTTGTTTATTCTAACAAATATTGTCAAGGTTTTGTTGATTATGCAAATGCAAGCATTTTCTGAAGTCCGTTCTTCAAAAAATCTATTTGTATGTGAGGGAATTGCCATATTATCATTTCACAAGGTTGTCAATTGTTGATACTTATTCAAGTCATTTCAATATACTAGCAACTGATGAAGCAAGTGACTCAACACACTACAGATGTGTGACTTTCTTTGAAAAGAAGATTCCAATAATAGTGAAGACATTGATGTTTGCTTATCTTCAATGAAAGAAGGAGAGACAAAATAAATCATGTATTTCATCAAAGTTGTTTGTCAGACACGATCTTCAATAGAATGATGAAATAGATGTTCAACAAATTCGATCACATGATAATTTGATGGAATAATTCACTAAGACTTTGACTATCTCAACATTATAGAAGTTGTAATACAAGCTTGAATTCGTCGTCTCCGGAAAATAAAGTGATGTTTTCATAAGGGGGAGACAAATACACGTTGTACTCTTTTTCCCTTAGCTATGGTTTTATCCGACTGGGTTTTCCTTGCAAGGTTTTTAATGAGACAGCAAGTAATGCGTATTACAATATATGTGTACTATTTTTCCTTCACTAAAATTTTTTCCTACAAGGTTTTTTCTTAGTAAGGTTTTAACGAGGCACATTATCTACGGACATCCAAGGGGGAGTGTTATGAAACATTATAATATGGTGGATGTCCATAACTCCTAAATGAATAACACCCACTATTCTTCTCCGTTAACCAACCACTACTTATTACCATTATGGTTGTGACTCCCATACCTCCATAACCTCCCCGTGATCTTCCTTCATGATCTCAAATGTTTAATGTCATGTTTATGACATTTTTTTATATACCTCTATGTAACACTAAAAATAGAGGATGAAAAGTGCTATTGTACACATGAATATATGGAAGAAATAAAAATCTCTTCTCTCTTTCCCTCTATTTCTCTTATCTATTTTCTTTTTATGTTATTGTTTTGAGCTTAATTTCTTAACAGATGATTACTAAAAATTTAACAAATATTACATTTAAATTACACAATTTTTTTTTCGGCAGCCTGGTGCATAAGCTCCCGCTATGCGCAGGGTCCGGGGAAGGGCCGGACTACAAGGGTCCCGGCTGCGTACTATAGACCCTTCTGGTCCGGCTCTTCTCCGGACCCCGCGCATAGCGGGAGCTTATGCACTGGGCTGCGGGGAAAAAAATGAGTTCTGCTAGAAACATTAAAAGTTGAATCCATCAAATTTAAATCCTAGATTTTCCATTTGCATAAAACTCAACAATGATTAGATACAACGACAATAATAACAAACCCGTAGAATCCCATAAGTAGAGTATGGGAAGGGTAGTAGGTACAGAGTATGGGGAGGGTAGTATGTCCGCGACCTTACCTCTACCCTAGCAAGGTAGAGAAGCTATTTCCGATAGATCTTTAGCTCAAGAAAGATGAAAAGAAATACAAGGATCCTTCCAAAGGAATATGTAGCACAGAATACAAGTGAATTTCAGACGTGAAAGAAATTCAATTACTAACATTTTCTTTTTGACGAGTAACATTCGGTTACTAATGTAATGCAAAAGTGAGAGGAGAGGAATGTATATCCACAATCTATACAGAAGCATTTCAGGTTTATTCAGAATAATTCTACCTGTGTTGAAGGCAAAGAGAGAATATATAAAGAAGAGAAACAGCTAAATTCCCATAATCTATATTTGCATTGCACCATTTTATAAGAACTTCTCTATGCTGGTGGTCAATGTCGTTTTGGGAACTGCGCCAATGACTGCATCTTTCTTCTCTCCGTCCTTGAAAATCATGACAGTCGGAATACTTCGGATTCCATATTCGCTTGCTGTTGAGGGGCTTTCATCTGTATTCAGCTGGAAGAACTTAAACTTGCCAGCGTATTCCTGTGATAGTTCACCAATGACGGGGTGAATCATTCGGCATGGACCACACCAGGGAGCCCAAAATTCGACCAAGACAGGTAAATCAGACTCGATAACAAGTGATTTCCATGTTTTGTCGGTAACAGCAGGCACTGCATTTTCCATAAACCATGTTAGACAAGGAAAAAAAACTGATAAATGATGGGAGTGCGGCAGAAGCAATGCTTATCAGAGCAACCTAAAACTGAGAAACAATATGAAATTTACTACCGGAGATAGCTGACGCATTGAATATCTTAATATCCTATTAAGTTAGGCCAAAGAGAAAATTTACAATATCTGATCTCATTTTTTTCAACTAAGAATTATTCTATATACTAGTATGCGTATACTCGCACAGAAGCATAAGCAATGCTTCCCACTTTACTAAAGAATGAAGCCCCCCCGCAAAGTCAACAGCACACATTTCTGACATCTGAACACACAAGGTCAAAGAAAAAGCACATAACATATTGCATCGATGCTTTTACTCAATAGGCGTCTGGAAGTTGACACAGAAGCTTGAGACAGTACAAGCTTCTATGTTGTTCCAAGGCATACCTCATCATAGTCATAGCAAGGTAACGAGTATAAATGATTTTTAAGAAGGTAATTACGTAGTAGCAAACTTCCAGGCAAAATGTCATAGAGCCCCTCAGATGTCTTTGACATACAACTTAGGCTTGACAAGGTACTACTTTTTGTGCTGCTATGAAACTGTTGACGTCCAACCATACCATAGTTATTTCCCCTTGGGGAGAAAGACAACAAAAGGAAATATGAAGAAGACAAAGTCAAGAAAGCTGCAGCTGCAAGGACGGATCTGGAAGAGGGGGGGGGGGTGCTCAATGACCTAAGGTTTGGGAGGGAGCTGGATGTTGGAAAGAATACACTTGGCAGCTTGTGACAGGGTCGAAGTTGTGCAAGAAAGATGCATCCAATCTTTCTTTTTCTAAGTTTTGCCTTCATCCTTTTTCCTTGCTTTTTACTTAGCTAATGGACTTCTGTATTCTGATTTGACTGTTTGAAAAGCCATCTGCTCAATCTTCAAATCAGAGATTACAGGACAATGACGAGCTCAATATCCAAAAATAAATCTTTTATTGTATGAAGTTAATCATGACTCAACTAAATAGCAAAACCTTGTAACCAACCCCAGAAAGCACAAGAAAACCAGAAGAAAAGCCAAATTTATTCAGGTACACATTACCAAATAAATTTATCTTGAGAAATGAAATATAAAGTATTCCAACGATATCTGATTAGCAATACAGCGGAAGCTCTCAGTCGAGTTAGAACAAGATGCTTACGTCACTTAAATATTGAACAGAGGTTTTGGAAACCAAAAATATTGCTAGTTTGAATCAACTTCTGTTCCTTAAACAACAGATTACCCCTCAACAGTGCAATTTTGAATGGGCTGGAACTGGTTTGTACAGAAATTAAAATGTAGATTGTATTTTGTATAGCTTCCTGCAAAGTCTTTTCTTTGATAAAATTATTCTTTAATAAGTGGTTATCTTATTACAGAAATTTCCTCCAAAAGTAAGAAAATGACGTCTATGTTGTGTCATTTTCCTTTCCACATAATATCATTTACTTCATCAGCTTCTAATACTTTCTTATTTGGATTTGCATAATATTGACATAAGATGACTTTAAATGGAGTCACGTGGTCAGTGGGGATTCATACGGCCGACCCCAACTTGTTTGGGAGTAAGGCCTAGTTTTGTTCTTGTATATTGAGTATTACTTACTTCACAATACTCAGAAAAGATCATCAAATCACCATCATCATGTGTTATCTTCCACCTCGAAGTATAGCTCTCATAAAGCCTTTTTCTTGATAAAATCATCTCTGCGTCTTTGATTATCTTATTTTTAAAATCAATCTCAACATTCTCCACCAAAAGGTAAAACTGCTTTTTAAGTTGAGTCATTTTCCTTTACATATATTCTAACTCTTGCTCCATATCACTACTTCAACTATCAACATCTAATATGCAAAAAAAATCACTATCATCATACCTTATCTTCCATGTCGTACAATTATTATAGCTCAACTAGTTCTATACCCAATCAAATACTGAAAAATCATGGAGAAAATGATTTCTCATAGTACAGCATTTTCACACCAAAAAATACTCCTCTTCCCAATTTATGTGGCACAATCTCCTTTATAGTCTATTCCGAAAAGAACGACATATTTTCTGTATTTAAAAATAATCTAACTTTAAAATTTTCATTTACCATTAATGAGATGACTTACATAAAAATATCTATGGCTAATTAGAGACCACAAGTTTTTTTAACTTAGTGTCGAGTCTAACACCTCCCCATAAAATGGAAAGGAGAGAGTATCACTAGTGCCGGCTAAAGGGCGACAACTAAAGCAATTTGCTTTAGGCCTCAATATTTGAAGGCCCCAAAATATGTTATACATAAAAAATTAACCCAAATAGCCGTCCATCCAATTGCTTAAACTAAAAATAGCATGCAGATGTATAATATATGCATAATTTATGTATTATACGTGTATAATTATGTATATTCAATGTATAATCTATGTATATGGCTAGAAAAAGTAAACAATAAATATGACCGACTATTTGTGTAAAGATCCCTAATTTGTAAAATCATTATTAGAAAAAGATTTAAATTTTATAACAGTAGTATTAATTTAACCTTGAATATTTCTTAAAACATTACTCAAGTCTTTGTAAGTAGAGTTAACTGAATAGCAAGATATACAAATTGAACAGAATCTAATGTATATTATTAAGGTTGCGCTTTAGTCCACCAATTTTATTAAGCCGAAACATTATATGTTTTCTAGGCCCGAAGAATCACAATTAAACACAATCATCTGTCATTAAGTAGTGAATTTGACGGGAAGGAAGAGATAAACACCTTGAACCGCTGTTTCCTGAGCCTCACAGATGACTTGTCCACCACGGCGAACGGATTTTAACTGTGAGCTGAGGGAGACCGGTGACCGAACCTGCTGGACCTTAAGTCCTCTGAACAGAGAAAAATTAACGGAGGAACGACGACCGGAGAACGAAGAAGAATCGGCAATAGGAGCCAAACGCGCCGATGAGAAAGCGGAGGCGCGTGGAACTACGATGGTTTCCAACACACCAGCCATTGAAATAGTAGAGAGAGAAAGAGTGAATAACGGCGATGTGTAAGAGAAAATGTGAGTGAGAGTGAGGTCTGTGGTTCCGTGGAGTTTTGTTTTTGTGATATTTCACATGATACGAATATGCGTTCGTTAAATAAATGGGATGAGGCGTGTGAGTTGGTTTTGGCAGGTACAGACCTAAACCTAAGAAGTATGGGGTGAGGTTCAGATTTTTTAGGACATGACTCTCTTGATGGGAAGGAAGGTCGAGTATTAGGGTTGTAGGTTAAAGGCTAGTCGAGTGATTTTTTTCTTTGTCGTGATTTTTTTCTTTGTACCGGTTAATATAATAGTGTTTTATCTAACACTGCTAGCGATTTATTTTTTGTGTCATATTTTTGTATAATATTTGTGTTATTATTTTTCTATTTATTTGTTGTCTCTCACGGTGCTGATATTATTTTTATGCTATCTGTTATCACAGACATATTGTCTCTAAGCTGAAGGTCTCACGGATCAGTCTTTATGTCCCTTCGGGATAGAAATAAGGTCTGCGTACACTATACTCCACTGGTGAAATTTTAATAGTTATTGTTATTGTAAATAAATGGGATGAGGATCAGGAGTCCACTTGATTCGCACGTGACTTTTTTTATATATACTTCCAAAAATTATATTTTCGGGGTTAGAATATTTTTCGAGAAAATATCTTCAATGAAATTATCTTTCTGTTCTTGCTTGTCATATTACCAAAATTATTATAGGCATAAATCTTTAACAGGCATGTGATCTTATTCGGTTATTACTTATTCACACTTGTTTTTAACTCTTAACTAGTATTAGTACTCGCGCGATGTACTGATATTATTCGTCTGTTTAGCCAAGTTTCTTTTAAGGCAAAAATACTTTTTTCCTAAAACTAAAGTGTTTGGTCAAAGGTTTTTGAAGGAAAAAAATACTTTTGAGCAGAAGTACAATCAGTTTATGAAAAGCAGAAAAAAATAGTTTCTCTCCAAAAGCACTTTTTGAAAAGTACATTTGAGAAAAATATACTTAGAAACACTTTTTAAAAACTTAGCTAAACACTAATTGTTACTCAAAAGTATTTTTAAACTAAAGTAGCCAAAGACAAATAGCTTCTGACCAAAAAAAAAGATTAAAGCATTTTTGAGAAAAGCACTTCTCAAATTTAGATAGCTTGGCCAAATAGGCAATAAAGAATATTAATCATATCAAACATTCATGATCTGATTTGTTTGAATATATTAAATTGTCCATTTTAACAAAATTATTATTGTCGTCTTATCTTAGTGTAACTACCCTTATAGTAGAGAATATATGTACTTAAATTAAACAAATCATATAATCATCGAATAATTCTTGGATGATACTCAAATATCATACTCCCTTCTTTCTAATTTATGTGGTGGTTTAAAAATAAGGAAAGACCTTTGAAATTTACTTTAAAAAATCATTAATATTTGTGTCCTTTTAAGTCAATTCAAGGTAAAGTATAAATTCTACAGATATATTATTTCTAAGTAAGGAAGGTGACATTCTTTTTTAGACTAACTAAAAAAGAAAAAGTGTCACATAAATTAAGTAAAGTAATTATCTAGTTTGTGCTACAAAGAATCCAAAAATATAACATGATTCAAAACGAATAAGAATACATTATAATTAAATGAATCTAAAAATGCTTTATTTACTATTTTTCTAACTTCATTTGTTATTTATTCATCATTAAAAAAAATTATTCTTCCTACTTGTAACTCGTAGTGAAGACCATAAGTGGTGCTTTTGTAAATATATTTATTTATTTAGAGACAGTCCATATGAGAAAAATAATTCGCCATAGCTTATTACGTTTATTTTGAATTTTTTTGTTTAAAATAATGTCCTTTACCATTATTATTTATGCTTTTCATAAAATTGTTTATATATCAATTCTAAATAACCTTTTTTTTTTACATTCCAGTGCAAATTCGAAAACTTTTGTTTAAATAATATTTTTCGCCATTATTCTCATTGTTTTTTAAAAAGGTGTTTCTCTTTTAATTCAAAATAATTATCTTTATATTTTTTTTGTTGGTCTTATATTTTTATATTTCAATTCAATTCAAAATCCTTATCTATAGATTCAAATATTTATCTGCTAACTCAAATTTAATTTTATTACACATCTTAATTAATATTATTTTAAAATTATCAAGTGGCTTCTTATTAGCTTTTCATTTGGACTTTACCTTAAATCTTATTAGATTTTGTCCTAAAAGTGTCATGTGGCTTAATATCGTTGTCAACTACTCTATTTTATATATCATGAATATATATTTTTCTTACAATTATATTCCAGACATATCAAATATTTAACAACTTTTGTTATTTGCAAAAGCAGAAAAGTGGATAAGAGTTTTTTAAGATAAGCAATGAGAATTAATCATAGTAAAGACGAAGTACAACTCAATTCGACATCCTTTCTAGGTATACATATCATTTTAAGTCATGTTATTTTGAGGCATACACTATGACCCAAGGGGTTATTCTATAAATTTAGACTCCGTTATGGCTTAATAGCCTTAAAAAAATTAATTTTAAATACCTCGAATTGTGTGTGCAGTCCGGGCGTGAAATCAAAAAAGCTTTTATGTGAAAATATGAGAAATAGTAATTTCTAGAGTTGAAATTTGATTATAGTTGACTTTGGTCAATATTTTGATTAAACGGACCCAGATCCGTATTCCGATGATCCCGGGAGGTCCGCAGTAAAATATGGGACTCGGGCATATTCCTGAAAATGAATTCCGAGGTCCCAACCCTTAGAAATCAATTTTTGAAAGAAATTATTTTGCTGAAATATGAATGAAATAAAGAAAAGAATTAATGTCTAAAACCATTGGTATCGGGCCCGTATTTTGGTTCCGAAGCTCGATATAGATTTATTATGATATTTAAGCCTTGCCTGTGAAATTTGGTGAAAAACGGAGTTCGTTTGACGTAATTCGGACATCCGGTTGAAAAGTTATGAACTTTAAGTATTCTTGAGGGAAATGATGAATTTTGAGGTTTAATTCATGGCTTTGCATGTTATTTTCATGATTTGAGCACACGAGCAAGTCCGTATGATATTTTTAGACTTGCGTGCATGTTTTGTTTAGAGTCCCGAAAGCTCGCGTGAGTTTCGGATAGGCCACGGGATGTTTTTACACTTATAAAGTTGTTGGTTCTTCCATTTTCTAGTGCCCAGACATTTTACTCTATGCGTTCGCATTGCCTTAGTTGCGAACGCATAGAGTATAATGTTGCGGCCCTCCTCCTTGTGCTATTGAACATGGTCTGGGCCCCGCGAACGCACAGTTTAATTTGGATCTGGGGGGGGGGGAGGCCAAATGCCTTATGCGAACGCACCCTCCAGCTCGCGAACACGGCCCCAGCCTTGCGAACGCGAAGGTTTAGGGCCAGGACCCTACGCGAACGCGGCCAGGGGGCTGCGAACGCGAAGGCCTGCTGCCCAGTCATATAAAAGCCCTTTTAAAAACGGGCAGACCTTCATCTTCTTCATATTTTCGAACCCCACAGCCCTAGGAGAGAATTTCTTCACCAATTATCATCCCCAAGTCATAGATAATCAATTCTAAACTGTTTTCTTTCAATTCCTTACTGTTTTTCATCACTTTTAAAGCAAAAACTAAAACATTTCATGGTAAAAATTGAGGGTTTGGGTAGAATTAGGGAATTTTGAAAAAATTAAATTTTTACATCGAATCGAGGTCGGATTTCAAAATTAATTATATATTTGGGTGAATGGATAAACGTAATTTGATCCGAACCCCGAGTTTAGACCAAGCGGGACCGGGGTCGAATTTTTACTTTTTTTTTTAGAAAACTTAGGAAAAATTATATTTTCAATAAAGTTTGTTCCTTTGGCATTAATTAATGGTATTGAGTTAATTATGCTTAGATTCGAGCAAGATTCTAAAGGAAAAGCTATAATTGAGCAGTGGGTGGCCTACGAAATTGAGATAAGTGTTTGGTCTAACTTGAGGGAATAGGAATTCCCACTTGTTTGTTTTTTTAAATGCATGTGTGTGGTGTATAGGTGAGGTGACGAGTATCTATGCACCACCAAATGGTCTGTTAAACATGATCCCTTCCCCGTTTCCAACTTAATTGATTCCTGTCCTAATTGCTCTATGTTAATTATTATTTCTATGACTACTTAACCTTATTACTTTGTTGTTAAATAATGTTGAGGTTATTTTGGATGAGTATTGGGTGTTTATTTGGTTTCCTTGTGATATTAGAAAGNAGGTTCCCTTGTGATGTAGAAAGGTTGAGCAGTTTGGCATTGTTTTACGATATATATATATATATAAGTATATATATATTCCTGTTGGTTTCATTTTTGTGGTAATATTGATGAGTTTATGAGAACTATAGTTTTCTGTTTATAAGTGTTGAGTTAAAGGTGTTGTGAAAGGTTTGGCCTGAATTGTGAAAGTTTCTGATAAACAAATACAAATTGATTGTGATAAGGGGGATGTGATAAGGGGGCGAAATAGATTGTGATAAGGGTGGATAATTGATTGTGATAAGGGTGGAGAAATGATTGTGATAAGGGTGGACATTTATGTTTTACTGATTTTAAACACGAAGATTTTACTATTTTACTCTATTGTTTCTCATATTATGCACATACGGTTATTTTAAAGTAAAATTTGGAAGTTTAGAAATTTATTCGAGGATTTCGTTACAGCTGAGACCTGAAAAAAAGTGACTGAACTATTTCAAATTATTGTTACAGTTGATACCATTTACTTGTTTTAGATTTCGTTATTGCTTTATTATTTGTTATTGTCACAGGTTATGTATTTAAATGCCCCGTTGTAGCCTCGTCACTACTTCGTGGAGGTTAGGCTCGGCACTTACTCAGTACATGGGTCGGTTGTACCGATACTACACTCTTCACTCTTCACTCTTTTGTGCAGATCCAGGTACCAGCCAGCAATAGATATATTTAGAGCGGCTATTCAGTTATTCGGAGACACGAGGTATATCTTCTGGCGTTCGCAGATTCCGAGAGTCTTCTCCTATTTTCATAAACGTTGTATTATTATATTCAGAACAGTTCATTATTTCTTTCAGCCCAGTATTTGTAGTATTCTTTAGTAGTTCGTGAATTGTGACACCAGACTCTGGGATAGTTCTAGATCTATTTATATAATTAGCTCCTGGTTCGTTTTATTCAATTATTTATTATTTTATCTTTGGAAATTATTTATCGATAACCAATAGATTCAGTTTACTTCGGATTATTTTTCTATTATGTCTAAATGGATAATAAATGCAAAGTAGTTAATCGAATTCTAACATTGGCTTGCCTAGCAAGTGTGGTGTTAGGCGTCATCACGATCCCTAGGGTTGGGAATTTGGGTCGTGACAAGTTGGTATCAGAGCACTAGGTTGCTTAGGTCTCACAATTCACGAACAAGCTTAGTAGAGTCTGAAGGATCGGTACAGAGACGTCTGTACTTATCTTTCGGAGGCTATTGAGTTAGGAAACAACTCCATTTTATTTCTACTCTATCGTGTGATTCTTGTATCCCAAATACCGATTAGACTCTTATGTTCTCTTGCAGATGGTGAGAACACGTGCTTCTTCTTCCGCTGACCAGCATTCTGGACCTCTAGTAGCAGCTCCTACTAGGGGCAGAGGCCAAGGCCGCACCAGAGGTCAAGGCAGGGGCAGGACTCAGCCCATTGCTCATACAGCAACCCCAGCTGCAGAACCCCAGATCGAGAATAATAAGGGGGTTCCAGCTCAGGTCGTTCCAGCAGGACCAGCTCAGGTTCCCGAGGGGTTTATTGCTACCCCGGTTCTTCAGGATGCTTTGGTCTGTTTAGTGAGATTGATGGAGAGTGTGGCCCAGACAGGCACATTCCTTGTTGCAACAGCCGTATCTCAGGATGGAGGAGGGGTCCAGACTCCTGCTACCCACACTCCAGTTCAGACCCCTCCTCAGGTTCAGACCCCGATAGCCAATCTAGTTGGGGTAATTCAGCCAATTGCAGTAGTGTCGCCCGTTAATGGGGCAGTCATGTCTACCGATGCTTTGTAGAGACTTGACAGGTTCATGAAGTTATTCCCTGTCCATTTCAGTGGTGCTACTTCAGAGGATCCTCAGGAATATCTGGACAGTTGTCGTGAGGATCTGCGTAATATGGGTATTTTGGAGATCAATGGGGTCGATTTTGCGGCTTTTCATATGACTGGTTCCGCCAAGAAATGGTGGAGAGACTATTTGTTGACTAAGCCAATTAGATCACCTGCTCTGACTTGGGATCAGTTCTCTCATATCTTTTTGGAGAAGTTCTTACCTGTTACTACCCGAGAGGAGAAGCGTCATCAGTTTGAGCGACTTCAACAAGGCAGCATGACTGTGACCCAATATGAGACTCGTTTCGTGGATTTGGCTAGACATGCTATTCTCTTATTGCCCACGGAGAGAGAGAGGGTCGGCCGGATTATTGATGGCATTGCTCAGCCCATCAGGTTGCAGATGGCCAAGGAGACAGGGACCGAGATTTCTTTACGGGATGCAACTAATATAGCTAGGAGGGTTGAGTCAGTTCTTGGGATGGGAGGTCCGGGGTCAGACAAGAGACCTAGCCATTCTGGTGGTTTCAGTGGTGCCTCATCTGGAGGTGGGACTTCATTTAGCAGAGGCCATTCTTCCAGGCCATTTCATTCAACACTACAGGCTTCACATGGTACTTCGGTTGGTCGTGGTTCTTATCTGCCTCCTTCTGCTCCGCCAGTTTACAGTGCTCCTTCAGCTCCTATTAGAGCACCTCCTCTGCAGAGTGATCCGCGTGGTCAGCCCAGGTCAGCATACTATTCAGCAGGGGTGTTTCGAGTGTGGTGAATATGGGCATGTCCGGAGGACTTGTCTGAATTATGCAGGTGATCAGTTTCAGCAGCAGGGTTCTCGTGCTATAGTTCCGGAACCAGTTCCAGTACCACCTGCCCAACCAACAAGGGGTAGGGGTCATTTAGTTAGAGGTAGAGGCCAAAATGTTAGAGGTGGAGGTCAGATGGCTAGAGGTGGAGGTCAGCCCGCTAGAGGTGGAGGTCAGCCCGCTAGAGGTGGAGGTCCTCCCAGAGGTGTGGTTCAGGGTGGCGGGGCCCAGCCCCGACTATATGTATCTCTAGCTAGACCTGAGGCAGAGTCCTCCTACGTTGTTATTACAAGTATCATCTCAGTCTATGATAGAGCTGCTTCAGTTTTCTTTGATCTGGGGTCTACTTATTCGTATGTTTCATCCTATTTTTCCTCGTATTTAAATGTACCCCGTGATCCCTTGAGTGTTCCTGTTTTTGTGTCTACACCGGTGGGGGATGCTATTGTGGTAGATCGTATGTATCTCTCGTGCGTGATAGTCATCGAAAGTCTTGAAACTAGTGTGGATCTTTTACTTCTAGACATGATTGATTTTGATGTTATATTGGGCATGGATTGGTTATCGCCCTATTATGCCATCTTGGACTGTCATGCCAAGACAGTTACTTTAGCCTTACCGGGGTTGCCTCAATTAGAATGGAAAGGGACTCATGGTCATTCTCCCAGCCGGGTAATTTCATATGCTAAGGCTCGTCGCATGGTGGAGAAAGGGTGTTTGGCTTATTTGGCTCATATTCGTGATTCCGATGCCGAGGTTTCTCCCATAGAGTCAGTTCTTATCGTTCGTGAGTTTCCTAAGGTATTTCCTGCAGACCTGACAGGGATATTGATTTCTGTATGGATGTGGCTCCGGGCACTCAGCCCATTTCCATTCCTCCATATCGGATGGCCCCGCCAGAATTGAGAGTTGAAAGAACAATTGCAAGACTTGATAGATAAGGGTTTCATAAGACCTAGTGTCTCGCCTAGGGGTGCACCAGTTTTGTTTGTAAAGAAGAAGGATGGGTCGATGAGGATGTGTATAGACTACCGGCAGCTGAATAAAGTTACTATAAAAAATAAGTATCCGTTGCCGAGAATTGATGACCTATTTGATCAGTTTCAGGGTGCTGGGGTATTTTCGAAAATTGATTTGAGGTCGGGTGATCATCAACTGAAGATCAGGGCATCCGATGTTCCTAATACAGCCTTTCGGACAAGGTATGGGCATTATGAATTTTTGGTTATGTCTATTGGGCTGACTAATGCTCCAGCAGCCTTTATGGATTTGATGAATCGGGTTTTCAAGCCCCATTTGGACTCTTTTGTGATCGTGTTCATTGATGACATTCTTATATACTCCTGCAGTTGGGAAGAGCATGAGCAACATCTCCGTATAGCACTCCAGACTTTGCAAGATAATCAGTTGTATGCCAAGTTTTCTAAATGTGAGTTCTGGTTATATTCAGTAGCCTTTTTGGGTCATATTGTATCAGCTGAGGGTATTCAGGTTGATCCTAAGTAGATAGAGGCAGTCAGGGACTGGCCTAGACCCACTACAGCTACAAAGATTAGGAGTTTCTTGGGTTTGGTAGGGTACTACCGTCGTTTTGTGGAGGGGTTCTCGTCCATAGCATCCCCAATGACTAAATTGACTCAGAAAGGTGATCCATTTAAATGGTCAGATGAGTGCGAGGCGAGCTTTCAGAAGCTCAAGACAACCTTGACTTCAGCACCGGTGTTGGTGTTACCATCAGGTTCGGGTTCATTCACGGTGTATTATGATGCTTCCCGAGTTGGACTTGGAGTAGTGTTGATGCAGGACAGTAGGGTGATCGTGTATGCATCTCGACAACTGAAAGTCCATGAGAAGAATTATCATGTTCATGACTTAGAGTTGGCAGCCATTGTTCATGCCTTGAAAATTTGGAGGCACTATCTTTATGGCGTGTCGTGTGAGGTTTTTACTGACCATCGCAGTCTCCAGTACTTATTCAAGCAGAAGGATTTAAATTTGAGGCAGCGTAGATGGTTAGAGTTACTGAAGGATTATGATGTCACCATATTATATCACCCAGGGAAGGCCAATGTGGTGGTCGGTGCATTGAGTAGGAAGGCGGTGAGGATGGGCAACCTTGCGTATATTCCAGTTGGTGAGAGACCATTAGCTTCAGACATTCAGACGTTGGCTAATCAGTTCGTGAGGTTGGATATTTCGTCCAGCAGTGTTCTAGCTTGTACAATCGCTCAGTCTTCTCTAATTGAGCGTATCCGGGAGCGGCAGGATGATGACCCGCATTTGATGGTCCTTAGGGACACAGTTCGGCACGGTGGTGCCAAACAGGTTACAGTTGGCGATTGACGTGTTTTGAGGATCCAGGGTCGGTTATGTGTGCCTAATGTTGATGGCCTTCGTGAGTTGATCCTTGAGGAGGCTCACAGTTCTAAGTATTCGATTCACCCAGGTGCAGCTAAAATGTACCAAGATTTTAGGCAACATTATTGGTGGAGAAGGATGAAAAAGGACATTGTTTGTGATGACCCAAAAGCTCATCCCATGTAATTTTAGCTAAATCAGTGTCCCGAGGTCATGAAAGACTCCTTTTATCTTACCTCGATGTGCGTGTGCAGCCGGGAAGCCACTGAGTGGAAAATTGACTAAGTGATGAATTTGTAATAATTATTCGCATAAAGTTGACTTTGGTCAATATTTTTGGTAAACCGACCGGACCCGTGATTTGACGGTCCCAGAGGGTCCGTAGAAAAATATGGGACTTGGGCGTATACCCGGAATCGGATTCCGCGAGGTCCCAAGTCTGAGAAATGAATGTTTAAAGAAAATTGTTTTCTGAAAAATATAAAGGCTTTTGAAAATGAAATTTGATGTGAAACCTGTGTTATCGGGACCGTATTATGGTTCTGGAGCGGGGAACAGGTTCAATATTTTGTGATGAATTATCTGTGAAATTTGGTAAGAAACGAACTTAGTTTGACGTGATTCAGACTAAAAATGGAAAATTTGAGGTCTAAAG
Organism: Nicotiana undulata; assembly: GCA_005239495.1. Lineage (NCBI taxonomy): Eukaryota > Viridiplantae > Streptophyta > Magnoliopsida > Solanales > Solanaceae > Nicotiana > Nicotiana undulata. The sequence goes on along the minus strand of ML246279.1, from coordinate 107,892 downwards.
AAGTTTTAAGAAATTTCTTTGATTTTGAGGTTTAATTCATTATTTTTGATGTTATTTTGGTGGTCTAATTACATGAATAAGTCCGTAAGATGAATTTGAGGTTGTGTGCACCTTTGGTTTGAGGTTCCGAGGTCTCGGGAGAGTTTCGGGTAGGTTCCGGGATGCCTTTAGGCTTAGAACACAGTTGTTGCAGGTCAGGGGGGGTCAGATCTCTGAACCCACCAGCGAGGTCCACGATGAGACCTTCGCGGTCGCGGTCGCCTTAGCGCGATCCGCGGTGGGGGAGTTCCCGCGAGGTTCGCGATCGCTTCAACGTGGTCCGCGTTAAGGACTTCGCGGTCGCGGTCGCTTTAGCGCGGTCCGCGGTGGAGACCTGAGAGGGGTATATTTAAACGGGATTTTCAGTTATTTTTCATTTTTCAAAACCCTAAAACATAAGAGGCGATTTTCCAAACACTCTTTCTTCTCCAAAACATTAGTAAGTGATTTCTAACTCATTTTCTTTACTCTTAACTTCTTTTTACAAGATTTCATCCTAGAATCTAGGGTTTTCATGGTGGAATTGGAAATTTTGGGTAAAACCTAAGAATATTGAAATTTGGGGATTTAGATCTCAAATTGGGGTCGGATTTCAAAACCATTTATATATCTGGGCTCGGGGGTGAATGAGTAATCGAGTTTTGGTCTGAATTTTGGGTTTGGATCAAGCGGGCCCGGGTTCGATTTTTGACTTTTTGGGAAAAACTTTAAAAAAACTCTTAAGTTTGAGGCCATGAGCAACTTCATTTCAGGTATTATGACTTGTAGGCGTGATCGGAATTGAATTTCGGGAAGCTCGGAGTCAATTTGGAAAGAAACATTCTCATTTCGGAAGCCTTAAGTTGGGAGAATTGACTAAGATTGGAATTTTGAGGAAACGACCTCAGAATCAGGATTTGAAGGTTCCAGCAGATCGTATGATGATTTCGGACTTGAGCGTATGTTCGGATCGGGTTTTGGATAACCCGAGAGCGTTTCGGCGTATATTGTGGAAGTTAGCATTTTAGAAGAAATTTCATAAGTCTGGGTTGAAGTGCATTTCAGTGATATTGACGTCTATTTGGGATTTTGAGTCTGGGAATAGCTCCGTATGGTGATTCTGGTGTTAGGAGCGCGATCGGAAGTGAACTCGGAGGTCCGTAGGTCATTTTGAAGTCATTTGGCTAAAGATAGAAATTTGAAGGTTTTTGAGAAATCTGACCGGAAGTGAAAAATTTGATATAGGGGTCGGAATGCGATTCCGAAAGTTGGAGCAGGCTCGTAATGTTGAATGTGATATGTGTGCAAAATTTGAGGTCAATCGGGCGGGATTTGATAGGTTTCGGAATTAAATATAGAAGTTTGAAGTTCTAAGTTCATTAAGCTTGAATCCGGTTGCGATTCGTGATTTAGATGTTGTTTGATGTGATTTCAAGGCTCGATTAAGTTTGAATGAGGTATTAGGACTGGTTGGTAGGTTTGGTTGAGGTCCCAGGGGCCTCGGGTGTGTTTCGGATGCTCAACGGGTCGATTTTTGCCTTGTGAGGATTGCTGGTTTTCTGGTGTGAGAGCAGCAGATATTTACACAATGCGATCGCATGAGAGGGTCCGCGACCGCATAGTGCAATTTGGTGGCTGCTGGATTTTGTCTTATGCGATCACAGGGAAGAGTATGCGATCTCATAGTGGAATTTGGAGGCTGCTAGATTTTTGGCTTATGCGATCGCAGGTAAGTGTGTGCGATCGCATAGAGAAAAATTAGGAGGCCGCTGGGAATGGCTTATGTGATCGCATGGAGGGGAGTGCGATTGCATAGTGCAAAATATGGAGGCAACAAAGTTTAGCCTTCGTGATCTCGAAGGAGATCCCGCGATCGCATAGAAGGTCGGACTGGGCAGTGAAGTGTTTTAAAACGGGGTTTGGCTCATTTTTATCTCAAATCTTTCATGGGGGTCGATTTTTGGAGAGCTTCAAGTGGGGATTTTCGTCATTTATGTCAAGGTAAGTTGTTTATACTCATTCCAAGTTAAATACAAGGTTCATACATGGATTTGAACATGAAAATTCTGGAAAAAGTTGGGAATTTTGAAGAAAAACCTAGAATTTGCATTCTTGGATTTTTTACCACAAATTTGGGCATGAAACTGAGAGTTAATTATATATTTTAATTTGTGAGGCTATGGGTAATCTTTATCTTCAAAAAATTTAGGAACCGGGCACGTGGGTCTGAGGGCAATTTTGTCAACTTTTCGAGCGGAGTTGAGAAATTATATAAATTGAATTGTTATAAGTGTTAGAGTATATTATCATTGGTTTGACCGTTATTTGGATAGTTTTAGGGCGTTGGGCATCAATGCGAGTCATCGGAAGGGCTTGGAAGCCGGTTATGGATATTCGGAGCGAGGTAAGTCTCCTTTCTAACCTTCTGAGGGGGAATTATCCCCATAGGTGAACTAATTGAATATGTGCTACTATTTGTGGGGGATACGTACGCACGAGGTGACGGGAGTCCGTACGTAGCTAATATTATGCTTGTGTCTGGGTAGTCTAGGACCCACTAGCATGTTTTACTTGTTGTACTTAAAATTTTCCTAATAAAATTAGACTGTTAATATTATCGAATTAGTAACTGAATACCTAAGAAGGTTAAAGTTTATTTTTCTTAAACATCTAGAAAGGGGATTGATTTTCCTAGGATAATTGTTTTCCTGATAAAGCATGCTTTATTTGCCGTACTTGTAGCCTTACTGATAAATTTATAATATTTAAAACCTTATCTAATTTGGTAAATGAATTTCCAAAAAAGATTTTGATGTTTTATACGTCAATACCATACAAGAAGGGGGGGTGATTTGTGTGGTGTCCAATTTTCGAGTGCAGTCTCTATAGAAGAACCTGGTTCTTCTAGGTGTTCCAACTTCTAAAGTTTGCGGAAAAGTAATTGCAGAAATAAAAGAGCACAACAATTTTACGTGGAAAACACCTGACTCAAAAGGTGAAAAAACCACGACCTACTTCTGTTGATACCCAATGTTCCCTCAAATTATTTTGCAATTTTGCAAGATCAGGTTTTCAAAACAATTGGTATTTTTCTATAATTTTCCCGTATTTTTAATTTATCCAATGTCTTATTCCCAATAATTAATTATAAAATTGCATTACAAATGATTTTAAAAGCATTTCTTGACTTATTATATTATTTTTTGTCATATTAAGATCGAATTCTTTCACAATTAGCCAAATTGGCACTCTTTGGCTATAATTACAATAACTTTACAATTATAGCCTAATCATATGTCTTATGCTATTTTACCTAGTAATTAGTCATTTTATATTTTTAATATACTAATTAATCATTTTATTTAATTTATTAAGCATCAATTTCATTTTTACAATTATGAGTTATTTTTATAAGTTAGTTATCTATTTTAATTGGGTATTTAATGAGTTAGCCACTTTATTTAAATCATAACCCCAATTAAAACCGGACTCCCTACCCAATTAATTAACCCAATACCCAAGCCCAAACCTACACTAGAATACCCGGCCAAACCCAGGACTCAATCTCGACCGTTGATCAAATCTGATCAACGGTCCAGATTAGACCTTCCAAAATTAAACCCTAACGACCTCCCCCCCGTCTCTCATTTTCACTCCTCTCACACTCTCTCTCTACCTCTCTGGTTCTCTCTAGAGACTTCTCGTCTCTTCGTCTCCGATGAAGCTTGTCCTCCCTTCTCCGACCATCTCCGGCGACCACCTTTCAACCCCAAGCCTCTAATGGTTCCCCTCCCCCCTCACCTTGCTCATCATCTCTGAGGCGTTCAAGGGCCCTGGGCCATGCCGACTTATGTCTAGGGTTGCTGTTTTGGATGTTTATGGTTTCTCCGATGTGATTTTGGGCAAAATCACACCATATTTGCTACGATCTTTGAGATTATAACAAGGACTTCCGTTCTATTTGGGTTTCCTTTGAATCCCTAACTTCCAAACTCTCGATTTTTCTAGATCTATAATAGATCTGTACATATTATAAGTGATTTTGATGTTTTCCTTAAAGATTTTCCGTTTTCCCTAAACGGTTCTTAATTTTCAAACTAGGGTTCGTAAACCCCTTTTCAAAACAGTTTTCCTTTCTTATTTTTAGCATTATCTATGATTTTCACCATTTTTGTACAATTTAAGTTTTTTCCCTATTGGTCTGATTTATTTCTCTAAAACCCTAAGTTTTTAGTTTTAATCCTAGATTCTAAGTGTGTCTTGATAATACGTTTGATTAATCTGTATATGTGCCTGATTTTCATGAGCATCTTAAGTTTCTTGTGATTTTACCATATTTTTCCTATTAGGGTTTCTGACTCTTCATCTCTTTTGCATGTATCATGTCTACTTTGCTGATTTATACTATTGCCTACGTGAACCCCTGATTTATGTGATTTTACCCTGTGTTTGCTTGTTAGGGTTTCTGATTTTCGTCTATTGTGAGTCTATTCTGTCCGTTCTCATAAGCTTGTGCTAATTCCTCCTAAACCAATATCGTTTGCTATTTGTGAATCTCTGAATCTCTATGATTGATATTTCACTGATCTTTGTTCTTTACTGATTTTGAGTATTTCCTTAAACGTGTGATATTTTCCCTGATTAGTGATGATTTCCTGTATTTCAAACCTCACTCGAGGATTCTCTCAGGATTACATTATCTCTTGCCTTATTTCTATGAATGATTTTACTGTCAAATTAATTCACATATATTTTCCTTAAATAGAATTCTGAACTTGGTCTTACTTGCATACTATATACCTATACTATACTTAGGCTACTGTTTTTATGCTTTACATGATTCCTTTCCTTATTTTTAGCATGTCTATTACCATTTGAAATTGACTCCTTAATTGAAGGGAGTACTTACCTTGATTATATGCTGATTGATTCCGAGTCCCCATAATTACTGATGAACTCTGATTTTTACCTTATTTGCTACCTGCTTTCAAACTATATATACATTCTCTTTCATTAGCACAAACACGGACACACACATTGTTCAACTCTCCCTTACTCACATACATACTCTCTGCTGCTCTTCTCTTGATTACCTGCTATTACTAGTCGGCTGCAAGCCAAGACTAATTATTCTATTTGCCTACTCTTCAGTCTGTACTTGCTATCTTCCAACTGGTATGTCTTCAATTCATGTTTAAGCTTCAAAACAATATGTTTCTTTGGGTATTTCAATTCATCCCATTCCTAATCTGCTTTTACTTATGGTTTTTGTTGTTCTACTTGTAATTAAGTGGGATGCTTTGCTGCTTTAGCTCTTAATATCTTTCCCTGGCCTCAACATGTTTACTATCCCCTGCATGTTTAAACATGATTCTACTTCACTTTTGTCCTCTTTGATTCCTAGTATACTACAATTGCACTATGTGTTACCTAGTCTCCATGTAATCCTGAACACATGATGTACTCCAAACCTTTTCTGAACTTATGTGTGACTATGTTTATTATGTGCTCTAGTACTCCCTTTATCTGGTCCTGTGTAGTTCTTGGCATGAACCCTTTGTGACAAACTATGTCTGTGATTGTTTAAGCCCTGTACAGGTCTGTGATACTTCAGTTCTTCTCTAATATTAATTTGTATACCAATATGTTCCTATGTATGGCCTATGTGTTCCTAATCCCTGCTTCCTTGTTTGTGTCTGTCTCTCTATGTGCTCTGTACTGTTTGGTGTTGATTGATTGCTCCACCCTCTGTTCTTTTCAAACTATTTTCCTAAACCACTCACTTACTGATATGTAAACCTATTTCAAATAAACTATTTTAAGAAGTGCCCTTTTAACTCAACTCTTTTCAAATCACCTCCTGCACTTCACTTTATTCTTAGACTCTTAAGTTCTGCCCCTTCAGTGTGAGCACTGCTTTGGGACCCTTGAGCTCCCTTTGAACTTTGACACACTGAGGTTGGCACTTCCACACCGCACTTGTTCAATTCTTGGTCTAGGTGTAAGCACTGTCCGGGATCCTTGAGATCCTTAGGGAACTTTGATGCACCTAGACTTTGATTTGTCTATGGAAACTGAGGCGTATGAGGCCATTGGAGGCTTTGGGAAATCTGGGCCTAATTTAAGGCTCCCTATAGAATATCTTCTTGATTTTCTATTTCTATTTATGTAATTCATTCATTGATCTGTAATAATTTGTAAACAGCTCTTGGGGAATGGATAGTAAAAAGGGAAGGGGTAACTATGCATGCTATAGATATAAAAAGGTAGAAACCATACTCTTAGGTTTACATTTCCTATGTGTACAATAAAAATCATGTTTAGGACTAACATGTGCAAAGCATATCGTACATTAAAAATCATGCTCTTTAGGATTTCATAAACACTGTTTCAGCATTTCACTTCAATACTGTTATATCACTTAAAAAAATCTTGTTCAGTAATAACAATGGAAAAACTACCATCATGTGATTCTATCTATGCATTCCGAAAACGCAATCTGAATCCTTCCTTAAAACAAGAGTATTAACAAAAACTGTGCCATAACGTTTTACCATGTTACATGTAGAGATCATGTTCTAGGTAAACAACTAATAAACCTGTCACCTTTGCATATCCTGAAAGTATGTCAAACACTGAAATGTTTGTGCACTTAGATCTTGTGTAGACCTCTGATTCTGCACCATTCTGCATCTTTGTGCATTAGATACCCTGTCCTTAAGATCGCATCTCATTCGTTTAAGCACACCTAGCCTAATTACTGATAAAACAACTGCAATCGACTGATAATAAGTCTGCATTCTGAACGCCTAGAACATCATGTTTAGGTAATACAATGTTGAACAGCTCTCGCCTAAGTAATTCTGGTAATTGGTATATACTATCTCACATCCAAGCGAGCCTTAAGTGATTAATTTGTCTAAAACTGGAAATCTGCCTTCCTGTATATGCTACTCAATGCTAAAAAGGTTTCGAATCAGTAGGCAAATTGACTAGGACCCCTTTTCTGAGTAATAAAAATAGGCCTGCATATTTGTTTATCTCCTGAACTCACTTAGACACCATGTCTTAGGATTCTGAATTTAAATATTGCCCTTAACTGTGTTTTGAGTCGTGCTGTCTAATTGCATTACTTGTGGAGGTAAACTTGAGCCTTTACTTGATTTTATATGTTCCCATTAACTGCAGTCCTATACTTTTTGTCTGTCACCCTAGAATTTTACCTTTTAAACCTGAGGGTCTACCTAGTACCTCCTTCTTAGGATAGTAGTCCTAACCTCCTCCAGGACTGATAAGAAGGGACGGGTAACAGCACGCGATAGGGTTCGTGACCAACACACACTTTAATGGGTGGGGAAAGGGTAGAATATGGATATGATGACTGATGCGTTAATACCACGTGTATCCCCTCTTTGAGGAGTGTCATACCGGGTATTGCATTGATGTGATCCATATTTTCTCAAATCTAGGATATCCTTTACTCCACGTGCTTAGACTGTAACTCTTTTCAAAACTTAGCTCTTCTCTAATTATTTTCAAATACCTTGTATGCTTATGACTTGAATCCCCTCTTATCTGAGCCTTTATTTTTGTTTGCTAAGTTGCACAAATTCACAGAGTTATTTGGTCGGGAACCACACTTGTGGATCCTGAGGGGTGCCCAACACCTTCCCTTGGGATAATTTCAAGCCCTTACCCTACCTCTGGTTAACAACGTAGTTTTAAATGAACCCCTTAGGTGCCCTAACGCACCTTTAAAATCGTTAGGTGGCGACTCTCATAAAATGCAAACCCCTTCCCAAAAGGAAAGGGTTGTCTCAACCCAAATGTCCTTAACCTAATCTCCGCGGGGAAAAAAGGGGGCGCGACAACTTCCTAGTAGGATTTTCCCAAACTCTTCACTAAATTACTGGGCCAAACAACATTTACAAAATAAACTCTTTTGTAAACCTAAGGACTAACTCTAATCCCTTTGTGGCAAACTAGCCTCAAGCTAATTGCGACAAACTTCAAGTTAAATATAACTTGAACATTGTGTACCTATTACAATTGCTTCTAGATTAAGCTTAAAGATACAATGTATAATCACCTACTACAAACAACTATACTCAAAAGACAACATATGGAACTGGTTCTTCGAGCTGGTTCAAGTAGCTTTTGAGTCCCACAAGGATTCTTCACACGAACTGCTTGAAAAATTGCTTTGGTACTTTTGCTTTCAATTCTTGTTTCACTTCTGTGTCTGTGCGTAATTTATTCAGTAGGAATGTTTCAACAATTTATAGAATCAGTAGTTGAGATGTTGTTGTTCAGTTCTGATGCAACTCTTCCTTGGTGGAAGAGTTTGAGTTTATCTCAACTTCCTTGATCTTCCTTTATCTTGATTCTGTCCTGCCTGAATGTGAAGTCCATCTCCTTATCAATTTGCAACCTTTTCGCTTAGGATATAACTCCTTAATTCAGAGATAATGTTTATATCTTGCACCTGGACTCTTCTCGTGCCAACTGGTCTGCTTGACTATGTTTGGCCTGATGGACCTGGTTCAACTGTGTTGTCATTTGTCATTCTTCAAAACCATACAGTGACTTGATTCAACAAATTCCCCCTTTTTGATGATGACAAACTCTGTGCTTAACCCTGTAAATACTTCAATCTAACATAGACACTTTTTATAGCATTAAGCATTTATCATGGAGAGACCAGGTTCATTAGGTTATAAACATCACAAATTTTGAAAAGCACATATCTTCCCTCTTTTGGCATCATCGAAAAGTTGCAAAATGATTAACTTACCAGAATATAAATAATTACTCATGGCCATTGAGGCAACTACAGGTGTAAAGCATGAATTAATCATCAAAAGAAACCAAGAAATGTAAGCTATTTAAGAAACTGATAAAAAGTCAATAACAGAATAGCAAAATTCATTGATTGGATAATTGATCAGGCACCAAACACAAAAAGAAATAAAAACAGTCACAACCATGAGAAAAAAAACACAAAAACAGAACAGAATCAAACAATCCCAAACTGGGTCATAGAGGGGGTTTTTGGAGGCACTAGACACCTAAGGTTGGGAAGGGGCAGGGGTTGTGTTCTTGTCTTGAAGAAGGGAGAGCATTTGTTGCAGCACACCCTCATTCTTCTCCTTTTCCTTAGCTAATTCTGCTTTGAGAGCATCCCGCTCAGCTTCAACCTCTGTAAGGCGAGTTTTCAATCGAAGGATCTCAGCATCCTTGACCTCACCTTCATGCACAAATGTAATGGCCTTGCTATTAACATGCATCTTCCTAGATGAACCAGGTTCATCCTCAGGAATGTTCACAATGTAGTCACAGGTCAGTAGCGTGTTTATTCCCAAATTGGTCCTTAGCAATCGCCATTTCAGCTTTCTTCACTGGCACCTTGGTGAGCAAGCACAGCAGTTAATATGAAACCATACAGAATATCATGTTCTTTGGATCCATTCACAACCCTTTCCAAGTGTTGAATGATAAAGGATGGCCAATTAATCTGCCGACCCCGGTACAGACATTCCATGAGAGTAAGATCCATGTAACTTGCAATATGCCTACGCTCTTACCTGGGTGTAAACACTTGATTACAAACTCAAAGAACAGTTTGTGTTGTGGCCTCATCTCACTCTTAAACACTCCCTTGGGCTCCAGCTCGTGCTCATTCTCACTAAAAAACCTTGTGATTTGAAGGGCTGAAGGCAAACCATCCAAACTAGGCCACCTTTGCCTTGTGTAGTCATCATACCCCTCATAAGGGATATGCAGTATGTCCCCCAACTCCTTTGCATCAAACAAAATCTCAACTCCCTGAACCTGAGTAGATACCCTTCCATCTTTAATTTCTGCGTTGGCCATAAACTCTACCAGCTCATTTCTAGCCAGCCTGCCATCAAGATGAAGGACCATGTCCTTCCACCCTTGCACATCCAAGGTATCTACCAAGAAAATCATCCCTGACTCCTCAAGATCTCGAAACAGATTCCCTTTCAAAATAGTACGCTTCCCAAACATTGTGAGTTTGTCAGTCTCCTTACCAGACACTTCTGCTTCCTCACCACTCCATTCAGCATCATCAATGATCTTCGCTTTCTTTGATGTAGACCTGGTCCTCTTGGCAACTGTTGAGGGTGTAGCAGAAACAGATGTTGACTTCTTAGAAGAAGTCTTGGCTTTCTTGGGATTTGGTGTCTCAACCTCAACATGTGCTGGTTGTTCCTCCCGATGGACCAGGTCCATCTCATCATCATCAACTAGAACTGCCTCAACAGGCTCCCCAACTTTAGCCTTTCCCTTGGTAGCTTTCTTCTTCTTGATCTCTCTCAGAGATTTCTCCATTTCTTCTTCACTTTGCCTAACAGTTCTTCTAGTTGCACGACTCTTAGGGGCAGGAGCATCAGCAGTTGACGAGGCCCTTCTCTTCTTGGTTGTAACTGGTGTATCATCTTTCTTGGATTTGGGGGTTCTTTTTTTCTTAGGTTTGTAGGTTTCCACCAATTTTCTCATCATGTCTGCCAGAGTCTCTTCAATAGATGAACCAGGTTCATCTATTGCATGTTGTAGACCTTCCAGTCCTGCTGCTGCCTCCCCAGAATTGCTTCCCCCTAAATCCTTGACTCCTTCCTCAACAACCACAGGAGCGGGGCCACAGATTGCCAGAGTGGCACCTTCCTTCCTGCTTCCCCTTTCAGAACTCTCTTCTCCCTCTCTCTCATTTTCTGTTATTTTCCAAATTTTCCTTCTTCTATCAGGTACCTCTACTTCCACTACAGACCCAATCAAAAAAACCTGTTTTCAGCCATTTCAGGTTCAGACCTAACCTCAGGATTTGCCTTCTCAGTATCAGATGAACCTGTTGCTTCTTCCTCATTTGTAGATTTAAAGGACTCACTTGAAATGTTAGAATTTTGGTCCTGACTGGCTTGAAGATTTGCATTCAATTTCCTGGAAAGAGGACCAAATGCAACTATTTTTCTGGCTAACATTTTCATTCTACGTTTTCTGGGGGCTGGAGGAGGGCTAGGTGTAACGGCTGGAGCTGTTTGGGGTGAAGGAGTGGGTTCAGGAATGGGTTCTGGAACTGGGGTGTTTTGAGGGGTTGAAGACCTGGTTGGAGATTGTGAGGGAGAGTTGTGTATCGATGGAGTTTTGTTTCTTGGTGGCCCAAGACACAAGGCAAGAGCCCAAAAGTGATCCATGCTTGAAGTACTTTTCCTATCAACCAGAAACCCTGCATAGTCTTCATCAACATATCCTACAAGGTCGAAATTGCTACCTTTAGGATACCAAAGGCATAAGTCAGTGGTGCCTTTCAAATATCTCAGAATTCTCTTCATTGCTGTTAGATGGGACTGCTTTGGATTTGCCTGAAATCTAGCACATATCCCTACACTAAACACAATGTCAAGTCTGCTAGCAGTGATATATAATAAAGACCAATCATCCCTTTGTACAAATTTTGATCAACGAATGAACCAGGTTCATCCACATCTAATTTTGTGGTTGTGGCTATGGGGGTGTCTATTTCTTTTGGGTCTTCCATTTTAAATCTTTTGAGCAATTCTTTCACGTATTTTTGTTGATGGATCATAGTTCCATTTGAGTTTTGCTTAATTTGCAAACCTAAAAAGAAGTTTAGCTCATCTCAAACTCACTCCCCATAAGCTTGGCAAATTCCTTACTCAATTTTTCTGAGGTTGCTCCAAAAATGATATCATCTACATATATTTTCACAACTAGGAGATCCTTACCTTTTTCCTTTAAGAACAAGGTGCTGTCAATTTTACCTCGTTTGTATCCATGTTCTAGCAGGAATTTAGATATCCCCTCGTACCATGCTCTTGGTGCTTGTTTGAGTCTATACAAGGCCTTGTCAAGTTTATACACATGGTCAGGTGTCTCTTTGCTTTCAAATCCAGGAGGTTGTTTGACAAATACTTCTTCCTTTAGGTAGCCATTGAGGAAAGCACTCTTTACATCCATCTAGTGAAGAATGAATTCCATGTGAACAGCAAATGCTATAAGAAGTCTGATTGCCTCTAGTCTTTCCACAGGAGAAAAGGTCTCATCATAGTCAATTCCCTCTTCTTAACTATATCCTTGGACAACCTTTCTAGCCTTGCTTCTTGTAACAGTTCCATCTTCATCGAGTTTGTTCTTGAAGACCCATTTTGTGCTAATCACTGATTTGTCTAGTGATCTGGGTACCAAGTGCCATACTTGACTTCTTTCAAATTAATTTATTTGTTCTTGCATGGAATTTACCCAGTCATCATCCTGTAAGGCTTCATCAATATTCTTTGGCTCGATCAAGGATAGAAAGGCATCAAACGCACAAAGATTTTTCAAAGAGGATCTTGTTTTGATTCCGGATGTCAGATTTGTTATGATGTTCTCAAGGGGGTGAGAGCTTTGGTATCTGTGTGGTTTGAGCACCAATTGTTCACGGCTAGATGATCCCATGGTGTCTTGTTGTTGTGGAACATGATCAGGGCCAAGATCCATAGTTATTTGTTATTGAGTTCCCCCTGTCATGTTGCTTGGGATAGTTGGACCTAGTCCATCACCTATTCCATCTTCCATATTTTCTCCAACTTGTTCATTGCTTCTGACCAGTACAAGCTCCTCATCTTCCGGTTCCTATCTCTCAGAAAGAGTGTTAGTTTCATCAAAAATAATATGCACACTCTCTTATACACACATAGTTCTTTTATTATATACTTTATACGCTTTGCTATGTGATGAATATCCCAAGAATACTCCCTCATCACTTCTGAGATCGAATTTACCTAGGAAATCTTTGCCATTGTTGTGTGCAAAGCACTTGTATCCAAAAGCCCTAAGGTGGGATATGTTGGAATTTCTCCCTCTAAGTAATTCATAAGGAGTTTTCTCTACTAGTGGTCTAGTCATGCATCTCTTTATTATGTAGCATGCAGTGTTTATTGCTTCTGCCCAGAAGCTATGGGGTAGTTTGCTAGAAAGAAGCATGGTTCTAGCTATATCTTCAAGAGTTCTGTTCTTTCTTTCAACAACCCCATTTTGTTGTGGGGTTCTAGGTGCAGAAAAGTTGTGATTTATGCCATGTTCATCACAGAATTCAGCAAACTTTGCATTCTCAAATTCAGTACCATGATCAGATTTTATTGATGTTAGTTGATTTCCTAACTGTTTTTGAGTTTTCCTAACAAATGAGGTAAACATATCAAATGCTTCATCTTTAGATGTCAGGAACAAGGTCCAAGTGAACCTTGAGTAGTCATCAACTAGCACCATTACATATTTCTTACCACCTCTGCTCAGAGTTCTCATAGGACCACATAGATCCATATGAACCAGTTCCAACGTCCTGGTGGTATTGACCATTTCGTTGCTTTTGAACAAGGATCTTACCTGCTTCCCCCTTGCACATGCCTCACAAACTTTGTCTTTCTTGAACTTAATGTTAGGAAGCCCTACCAATAAGTCCTTGGAGACTAATTTGTTAAGTTGATTCAGACTGGCATGGCCAAGTCTTTTGTGCCAAAGGAGGGGATCACTATCCAACACACTTAAGCAAGTGAGTTCATTTTCTGATAATGTGGACAAGTCTATGACATAAATGTTATTCACTCTTTTTCCCTGCAAAACAATCTTGTCAGTAAGTAAGTTAATCACAAAACATTTTGTGGAAGTGAATGCAACCAGGTTACCTCTGTCACAAAGTTGTGACACACTGATCAGGCTATATTTCAAGCCATCTATTAAGTACACATTCTCAATGGAACGTGTGTCATCCTTACCTACCTTACTGGCCCCAATAATTTCACATTTCTTTCCATTTCCAAAGGAGACATTTTCTCCTTTGAGGTTTTCAAGTGAAAGGAATTGTTCCTTGTTCCCTGTCATATGCTTTGAGCAGCCACTATTCAAGTACCAAATTTGGTTGCTTCCTCTCACTTGAACCTACAAAAAGAAATCAGTGGTTAGTATTAGGGACCCAAACCAGTTTGGGTCCTTTTCTATGAGAGAAAGGATGAATCAAGTTTTTTCTGGCCCAATTTGGTAACCAATTTTGATTTCGTACAAAACTTTCTTTTCTTCGACTGCCTATTCTTTTGCAGTACAATCAATTTTGTAGTGGCCAGTCTTACCACAGTGGGTGCAAATTTTATTCTCAGGAAGAGTGAGATACTTGCTTTTGGGATCCCATTTGGGCATTTGACTCCCAAAGCCAAGTCCTCTCCGGTTGCTACTATGATTTTCTTGGAGCCATGTTAGGACATCAGAGGATTTATTCCATTTACAAGTTCAATCTAATTCATGTTTGACTTTACCAAGTTCTTCTTTAAGTGTCCTTATCTGTTCATCCTTAGTGTACATCTTATGTTTTAGTTTTCCCACATTTTCCTCTAACATTATATGAGAATGATCAACAGTCTTTTTACTAGTTCCTAGCTTCAATTTTATATTTTCAGATTTTAGCTCTAGGATCTCAGTTTCAAGTGGATGAACCTGGTTCTTCAAGGCAGTGTTTTCTTTTTCAGATTCACTTACTCTGATTCCAGGTTCTTGCACTTTGCTTTTAACATTACACATTCTTTAGAGAGTTGTTTTTTCTCTTTGTTTGTTTCTTCAGAATCATCCATGAAATCAAGTAGCAACTCAGAGAGGTTTTATTTAGATAGGAACTTTATCTTGTTTTTGAGATGGGATATACTTATCTCTGGCTCTTCATATGTTTCCTCATAAGATTCGCCAATTGCCATGAGCGCCTGTTCTTCATTCTCACCATCTTCTGATTCTTCATCTGAACTTTCCCTCCAAGCAGCAACCATAGCTTTTATTGTGGTTTTCTTGGGTTGGACCAGTTCCTTCTTCATGTTCCTTCGTTTGAATCTCTCCCTTTTCCATTCCACTTCCCACTAAGGACAGTTCTTGATATGGTAGTCAGTCTTTCCACATTTTTAGCATCCCTCATTGGTTGTCCTTTCTTGAGCTTTTGCTTTGTTGTAGTTTCCACCTCTTGAGATGCCCTTTTTCCTTATGAGAAAGTTTTTGAATTCCTTGGTGATCATGGCCATCTCGTATTCCTCCAGATCTGCTCCCTCAGTGATTCTCAAGGCTAGACATCTTTCCTTCTTAGGAGCATCCATTTTCATTGTTTGCCTTCTAAGTTCGTAAGCAGTGAGGTTACCAATTAGATCATCCAATCTGAGGGTTGCCATATTTTTAGATTCCTAGATAGCAGTGATTTTGCTTTCCCAGGAAATTGGTAAGACCCTTGTCAGGATCTTCTCCACCCTGTTCTCTTCAAGAATGATTCTTCCAAGAGACTTGAGTTCATTTGTCAAAGTTGTGAACCTCGTGTACATCTCTTGGATTGTATCTCCTTCTTTCATAGTGAAGTTTTCATACTGAGAGTATAGTAGAATACCTCTTGATCTTTTCATTTGAGGTGTTCCTTCGTGGGCTACTTGCAAAGTATCCCAAATTTCTTTGGCAGTGGTGCAACTTTGAATCCTACTATACTCGTCTGGACCTAGGCCACAAACTAGCCACTTTTTGGCTTTAGCATTTTTCTCCCATTTCTTCAAGTCCTCAGCAGTGCAGTCAGCTCTAGTTTTTGTCACATCTATTCCTTCAGCAGTCTTCTTCATAGTGGCTAAAGGACCATCAATGACTATGTCCTAGAGTTCATAGTCTTCTCCAATCAAGTGATCCTTCATACTGTTCTTCCACCAGGAGTAATACTGGCCATTGAATAGTGGTGGCCTTGCAGTTGACTGTCCCTCCCAGTTTCCAGGTGGTGCACTTATCTTGATCTTTTCCAAGGTGTTAGACTTTTCAAGGATAACCTTCTCTGATACCAATTGATGTTTTATACGTCAATACCACACAAGAGGGGGGTGATTTGTGTGGTGTCCAATTTCGAGTGCATTCTCTATAGAAGAACCTGGTTCTTCTAGGTGTTCCAACTTCTACGATTTGCGAAAAAGTAATTGCAGAAATAAAAGAACACAACAATTTTACGTGGAAAACACCTGGCTCAAAAGGTGAAAAAACCACGGCCTACTTCCCAGTAGGATTTTCCTAAACTCTTCACTAAATCACTGAGCCAAACAGAATTTACAAAATAAACTCTTTTGTAAACCTAAGGACTAACCCTAATCCCTTTGTGGCAAACTAGCCTCAAGCTAATTGCGACAAACTTCAAGTTAAATCTAACTTGAACACTGTGTACCTATTACAATTTCTTATAGATTAAGCTGAAAGATACAATGTATAATCACCTACTACAAACAACTACACTCAAAAGACAACGGGTGGAACTGGTTCTTCGAGTTGGTACAAGTAGCTTTTGAGTCGCACAAGGATTCTTCACACGAATTGCTTGCAAAATTGCTTTGGCACTTTGCTTTCAATTCTTGTTTCACTTCTGTGTTTGTGCGCAATTTCTTCAGTAGGAATGTTTCAATAATTTATAGAATCAGTAGTTGAGATGTTGTTGTTCAGTTCTGATGTAACTCTTCCTTGGTGGAAGAGTTTGAGTTTATCTCAACTTCCTTGATCTTCCTTTATATTGATTCTGTCCTACCTGAATGTGAAGTCCATCTTCTTATCAATTTGGAACCTTTTCTCTTAGGATATAACTCCTTAATTCAGATATAATGTTTATCTTCTGCGCCTGGACTCTTCTCGTGCCAACTGGTCTGCTTGACTATGTTTGGCCTGATGGACCTGGTTCAACTGTGTTGTCATAATTCTTCAAAACCATGCAGTGACCTGATTCAACAGATTTAAATACTATCTTCATGTCCATTAAAAGAGAATTTTATCACTTCCTTGAGTAACTGGCTTCCTGATAAAAATGTGAATTTATTGTGTGAATATGTGTATCTATGAGTACTTGAGTCACATGTATGATTCGTGAGCAGGGTAACTCTATTATGTATATATGATCGTGCGTCGCATGATCGATTCGCGAGCGGGGTAAAAGATGCATATATGGTTCGAGCCGTTCGAGCCTTCGGCAGTGCACAGTTTACATTTATCGTTGGTTTGAGCCGTTCGACCCTCGGCATACTTGCGCATGATATTTGCTGAGTACTTTCTGTGAATTTTAACTAACTACTGGCCTTGAATTATAAGTTGTCAATTGAAATGACGAAGACTTAAAAAATTTAAATATGGAAGAAGTTGTCATCTCCTATCACTATCTGTTAATTACCTATGATATTCATGCTTAGTGTCACCTTTGATTTTTATTAAATTGGCCTCTAGCAAGTGTCAAATTCGACCTCTCGTCAGTACCTCTTCGAGGTTAGGCGGGATACTTACTGAGTACACGTTGTTTTCGTACTCATGCTACACTTGTTGTGCATTTTTATTGCACAAGTACATTCATAGCTAGTGGCCCTGCTTGACGCAGTGATGTGGCTGACTTGGAGACTTAGACGAGCTGCACCATCTGGAGACGACCCGCATTCGGCAGAGTATCCCTCAGATGTATTGTATTTTATTTTAAATTCCTTGTCCAGTTGTACTCCGGACAAGTATTGTAGTACATGTATAATTCTTAAAAAAATTCTCATGCACTTGTGTCATCGGGTTCTGGGATGAGTTTGGGATGTATTTTATCAAATGGATTGTTAAACCTTCGTTATTTATTCAGCGGATTTTTATAGATTAATATGTAATGAAATAAAAAGGGACAAATTTCAAAACGCTAAAATAAGAATTTAATTTAACTATTTTGTGTTGGCTTTCCCGACAGTGGGGTCGCCATCATGACCTTAACAGATTTTGGGTTGTGACAACGTGGTATCAGCGCACTAGGTTCCCTTAGGTTTCACGAGTCATGAGAAAGTCTAGTAGAGTCTTGCGGATCGGTACGGAGACGTCTGTACTTATCTTCGAGTGGCTACAAGGTTGTTAGGAGTACTTCCCTTCTTGATTCCTCATCATGCGGTTTGATTCCCTTTAAGGCTTATGCCTACGTTTCTTCTTATTCCATCTTAGACGTTGCGAAGCACTTGCTATAAATCGAGAATTTGAGGAATTGTAATGGTGCTACAGATGAAGTGCGGGATGTTTCTCCCTGCGTAGTTGTTGGGCTATTGTAGTCGCCTTCTAGAAGGATATTATGTCATTTTAGCCAGTAGTGGTATTTATGAGAGCTTTGGGGATACGCTCAAGTTGTTATGATGCTTAAGATTGGTTATCGCACGGTGTTGATATCATGGTAGGGTGCTTGCCCATGTGTTGGGACAATGAATGACATGAAAGGAGGTCTTCTCAGAGCGTGATCTCGAGATTTCAGTATTTTATTCAGGCAGAGGAAAGACCATTGGACTATGAACGATCAGGTTTGGGTTGATAAAGCAGTAAGACTTGGTGTTCTCAAAGGAGGTGGAATCTTCATCTGTGATGTGGTAATTGTCGTCCTTGATCGAATATAATGTGTTAAGTTCGCTGGTGATATGGTTTCTTTGGTTGCACTGGGTTAGAGTATTGTGAAGTGATATTGAAGAAGCAGTTGTCAGAGATCGTGGTGTGCGGTGGTTTAGGATTGAATAGGTATTTCTAATGCGGGCGGCTCAAGAAAGATGATCTTCGGAGAGGTTGAAGTTGTGGTGATCTGTTGGTTTAAGTGCTACAGAGAATGATATTTGTTTGAGGCAACAACTGGGAAACATATGATGAAAGGAGACATGTGAGAAGTGTCAGGTGGCAAATAAATTTCTAGGGGGCCAGGTGTAAGAAACAAAAGTCAAGTGGTTAGTTAAAGGAGTGAGTTTGACCAAAGTGGGAGAGTGGCAGCATAGCGTATAAGTTCCGGGGTAAGATAGATGCACATCTTTGAGGAAAGTTTTGGAGTGATTTGAGAATTTTAGTGGACGGTGATTGGGTCCACGAGCTTAATTTGAATTATCTATTATACGGCGGGAGATTGGATGAAACAGAAAGAAGGGTTGTTTGACTTGAAGAAGGATGCAATGTAGCGGTGAATTGGAAGATGTTGTCGTGTTTTTAGTCGATGTCCATAAGGAGTGAACAGACTGGTGCAGTCGGTGAATAAGAACGGGCTTAGGATGAAGTATCGAGGTTGTAATGATTGTTTCCCTTGCAGCGACATAAGAGGATGTCAGTATGTAATTTTCAAAGGTGGGTTATCTCCTGTGAGCAGGTTAGCGGTCGTGTGGTTGGCAAATTTCTGCGAGGAATTCTAGTGGTTATTTGGTATGGGACCGAATATGGGAATGATGCTAGAGAATTAGAGTATTCATGGAATGCTAACAGGAGAAATTTAGAAGAATTTGACGGGTTGGTTGAGCAAAATCACGTCAGCAATGAAGAAAGAATTTCGGTGGGGTCCAGAGTGGTGCAAGGGGTAGCTCCAGGCTAAGTGGGAGAGTCCCACCGCCTGCGATTGGGTTGCAGGATTATCTTCTCGTGGGGTTTTGGATTATCGGCGTATTGGCGAGTTATTACAGTTAAGGGGAAAGGAATAAAATGGTAATTGAGCAAATGATTTGGTAGATGTGTGGTGTAACTGGCCTTATTGGGGGAGGCCCAGGGTTTTGCTTCGTGTAGATCCGGGTTGTAAGCAAAGTGACTCAGTCACGTGCGTCATTGAGAGAGTGTTCATGTGTCAGAAGAGCCTTGGAGTTGATTGTATTCGGGCCAAGTCAGAGTGGGTGACTCTCAACAATGGTTCCAATGAATTCAAAAGGTTAAGAATGCGTTATTTGAGGGTTTCAAGCCCGCAGCATGGTTAAGAATTTGGCTTTTGCAGAAGATCGTAATAGGAGGCTCGGAGTGTTCCACGTTATCTTCGGCTTGCGATGTAGCATTGGAGGGTATGGGATGACCTGTGGGATTTGAGACAGCATGGTCTCCTGATTTAAGGTCACTCAAGAGGAGTGTGGATTTGGGTTCACAATGTTTCGGATGAGACCATTGTTACTTCTAAGTCAAGTAAAGGATAAATTAGAAGGAAATAGATTGGTTAGCCATGGTTGAAATGGCACAGGTGCGGCAGTGATCAGTTCCTTCAGCGTGATTAAGTTATGTATGTGATTTGTGACGGTTGTGCGAGGCTGGTCAGTCGCCGTGATAGATTTTATTTGGAAACATTCGAGTATTATGGACTGTCATGGGTAGGCGGATCCCGGAAGGATTATGGTGGTATAGACTATGGCTTGAGGATTTACATCTTTGGTGATTATGAGAATTCACTCGTGTGTTATTGTGGTTCTCTTTAATTGAGGTAAGTAAAAAAGGTTTCTATATGATGAAGTGTTCACCCTGTTAGTAGTTCAGGAGTATGATGGAATTCTTGCGCTATTTCATATTGGCATGTTAGGTGCAGTAAGCGGTATGGAGCTGGAAGTAAGGATCGAGGTTGAAGTTCGGTGTTGACAAGGATGTCATGAGCTTGGATGAGCAAGAAAGAGGGATTTGAATGTTTAGAGTAAGCTGGTGTTGTCTTCAGTGTCACCTGAGATCGGTGTTTGGTGAAAGAGGATTTGCATCCTGGTTATGGGTTCTTGATTTGTTTTACAACATTTGTGTGGTTGGTGGTGTGGATGTGCAAACTTGTTGCCTTTTGTGGAAGGTCGTGGGAGCGTGACCACGGGAAGATCGTATGAGTGTGACATGTAGTCACTTAATTGATTGAAAATTCAGACCAAGTATAAAGAAGTATAATATTGTTAATTTGAGAGTTTATGCATGGAGGGCGCTCGGTTCATTTGGTTGCGGATGTAGGAGGTTTGCTCCGGCTATGATGGTTGTTCTTGCGTTTTATGAGAAAAAATGGGTTATTATGGACCCAGGTAAGGCTATTAGCCTAGTTCAGTGTGAGCGGGATCGGCTTGGAGGTTGTGAATGGATTTAAATATGATTACGGGCTTCATGTGAGTCAGATGTGTTCGCTTCAGTATGGCGCTTCTCTCAGAGGTATATTAGAACATCAGATGTTGTTCCATCTTCGTTCATTTCAGGTAATATTCTGTTGTGTCGTGTGAGTTATGAAGGTGGCTTGATAATTTTCTATGTGTTGAGATTCCGCGTAGTAATGATGATGTGTGAGCAGTACAGCTCTTGAGATTCAGAGTATATATATATCGCACCTCAGTTGTGCTTAAGTTTTGTAGCGTATGGCCCTATCAGTCTCCCCATGATGGTATTATGCACTTAGCGTGCTTGTGACCGATATTCGATATTTTGTGGTAGTGAGCAATTCATCTCGGTGTGTATCTCCTTATGTGAATTTTATGTGTGGATCGGGTGGCACGCTGCCACGGGTATGTTATTTTGGATCGGGTTGCACGCCGCAATAGTGTGATANTGATGGATATTCGATATTTTGTGCTAGTGAGCAATTCAGCTCGGTGTGTATCTCCTTATGTGAATTTTATGTCTGGATCGGGTGGCACGCCGTCACGGGTATGTTATTTTGGATCAGGTTGCACGTCGAAACAGTGTGATATTGAGTAAGGTTCCCTACATCTATTTTTCTTGTGTTTTGCTTCCTATTTTTCGGAGGAAGGTTCATGTTAATTGCGTGAGTCGAGTAGTTCCTTTCATAGTTCGTTTTCTTTATGTATCGTGTTCGAGTTGTGGCCTATCGGCACGTTGTGGCATCATCTGAGACTTTTGGTCATGTCTGGAGTGATTTATTGCCTGAGCAGTTAATACTGAGTGAGACGAGATTATTGGATCAGGGATTAGTGCGATGAGATTATGTGAAGTACATTAAAGGACAAATACCATTATTTGGTTCGTAATGAGGTGATGATTCTAGTCAAGAGGAGAGATTCAATGATTTGTTGACTCTGCAGTTGGTTATAAATTTCAATACATCTCCTCCGTTGTGGTGGTATCGTAAGCGATATAGCAGGACTTATATATATATATATATATATATATATATATATATATATATGTCATAAGGTGCATTGGGAGCATCAGATTCGTTGAATTTTGGCTATTAAGTTTTAGGGGATGCCATTGTGGTTAGACGATGAATTATGCGGTGTATGGTGCTAAGTCAGCGGAGGCATGCAATCATGTTCTGGTACCTCGTGTAGTGGTTAATTCGGTGTTCATATATTGGAGACAGACCTGGCAGGGAATTTCGGGTGTTGGAACTGGTTCCGAGCTTATTGTATGGATAAAAGAGAATATCGTCAGATTTGATCGAGCTAATGTGCTCAACTGAGTGGTGGCAGCACAGTTAGGTGCGTGAAGTGTTAAACAATGAATTGAGACAGCTCCAGAGCAATTCTTAGCACGTTCGAGGACGAACGTAGGTTTAAGTGGGAGAGAATGTAACGACCCGACCGGTCGTTTTGAGCTCTAGCTCGTCGTTCGGAAGTTTGAGGCCATGAGCAGCTTCATTTCAGGTATTATGACTCGTAGGCGTGGTCGGAATTGAATTTCGGGAAGCTCGGAGTCAATTTGGAAAGAAAAATTCTCATTTCGGAAGCCTTAAGTTGGCGGAATTGACTAAGATTGGATTTTTGAGTAAACGACCTCAGAATCAGGATTTGAAGGTTACAGCAGGCTCGTATGATGATTTCGGACTTCGGCGTATGTTCGGATCGGGTTTTGGATAACCCGGGAGCGTTTCGGCGTATATTGTGGAAGTTAGCGTTTTAGAAGAAATTTCATAAGTCTGGGTTGAAGTGCATTTCAGTGATATTGACGTCCGTTTGGGATTCCGAGTCTGGGAATAACTCTGTATGGTGATTCTGGTGTTAGGAGCGCAATCGGAAGTGAACTCGGAGGTCCGTAGGTCATTTTGAAGTCATTTGGCTAAAGATAGAAATTTGAAGGTTCTTGAGAAATCCGACCGGAAGTGGAAAATTTGATATCGGGGTCGGTATGCGATTTCGAAAGTTGGAGCAGGCCCGTAATGTTGAATGTGACTTGTGTGCAAAATTTGAGGTCAATAGGGCATGATTTGATAGGTTTCGGCATCGAATATAGAAGTTTGAAGTTCTAAGTTCATTAAGCTTGAATTGGGTTGCGATTCGTGATTTCGATGTTGTTTGATGTGATTTCAAGGCTCGACTAAGTTCGAATGAGGTATTAGGACTGGTTGGTAGGTTTGGTTGAGGTCCCGGGGGCCTCGAGCGTGTTACGGATACTCATTGGATCATTGGAATGACGCATTCTTAACCTTTTGAATGTACCATATCTTTCATTCTTCACTGGGCAGTGAAGTGTTTTAAAACCGGTTTGGCTCATTTTTATCTCAAATCTTTCATGGGGGTCGATTTTTGGAGAGCTTCAAGTGGGGATTTTCGTCATCTATGTCAAGGTAAGTTGTTTCTATTCATTCCAAGTTAAATACAAGGTTTATACNGATCGGGTTGCACGCCGCAATAGTGTGATATTGAGTAAGGTTCCCTACATCTATTTTTCTTGTGTTTTGCTTCCTATTTTTCGGAGGAAGGTTCATGTTAATTGCGTGAGTCGAGTAGTTCCTTTCATAGTTCGTTTTCTTTATGTATCGTGTTCGAGTTGTGGCCTATCGGCACGTTGTGGCATCATCTGAGACTTTTGGTCATGTCTGGAGTGATTTATTGCCTGAGCAGTTAATACTGAGTGAGACGAGATTATTGGATCAGGGATTAGTGCGATGAGATTATGTGAAGTACATTAAAGGACAAATACCATTATTTGGTTCGTAATGAGGTGATGATTCTAGTCAAGAGGAGAGATTCAATGATTTGTTGACTCTGCAGTTGGTTATAAATTTCAATACATCTCCTCCGTTGTGGTGGTATCGTAAGCGATATAGCAGGAC
>ML246279.1:0-83920 GCA_005239495.1 Nicotiana undulata | reverse complement strand
ATATATATATATATATATATATATATGTCATAAGGTGCATTGGGAGCATCAGATTCGTTGAATTTTGGCTATTAAGTTTTAGGGGATGCCATTGTGGTTAGACGATGAATTATGCGGTGTATGGTGCTAAGTCAGCGGAGGCATGCAATCATGTTCTGGTACCTCGTGTAGTGGTTAATTCGGTGTTCATATATTGGAGACAGACCTGGCAGGGAATTTCGGGTGTTGGAACTGGTTCCGAGCTTATTGTATGGATAAAAGAGAATATCGTCAGATTTGATCGAGCTAATGTGCTCAACTGAGTGGTGGCAGCACAGTTAGGTGCGTGAAGTGTTAAACAATGAATTGAGACAGCTCCAGAGCAATTCTTAGCACGTTCGAGGACGAACGTAGGTTTAAGTGGGAGAGAATGTAACGACCCGACCGGTCGTTTTGAGCTCTAGCTCGTCGTTCGGAAGTTTGAGGCCATGAGCAGCTTCATTTCAGGTATTATGACTCGTAGGCGTGGTCGGAATTGAATTTCGGGAAGCTCGGAGTCAATTTGGAAAGAAAAATTCTCATTTCGGAAGCCTTAAGTTGGCGGAATTGACTAAGATTGGATTTTTGAGTAAACGACCTCAGAATCAGGATTTGAAGGTTACAGCAGGCTCGTATGATGATTTCGGACTTCGGCGTATGTTCGGATCGGGTTTTGGATAACCCGGGAGCGTTTCGGCGTATATTGTGGAAGTTAGCGTTTTAGAAGAAATTTCATAAGTCTGGGTTGAAGTGCATTTCAGTGATATTGACGTCCGTTTGGGATTCCGAGTCTGGGAATAACTCTGTATGGTGATTCTGGTGTTAGGAGCGCAATCGGAAGTGAACTCGGAGGTCCGTAGGTCATTTTGAAGTCATTTGGCTAAAGATAGAAATTTGAAGGTTCTTGAGAAATCCGACCGGAAGTGGAAAATTTGATATCGGGGTCGGTATGCGATTTCGAAAGTTGGAGCAGGCCCGTAATGTTGAATGTGACTTGTGTGCAAAATTTGAGGTCAATAGGGCATGATTTGATAGGTTTCGGCATCGAATATAGAAGTTTGAAGTTCTAAGTTCATTAAGCTTGAATTGGGTTGCGATTCGTGATTTCGATGTTGTTTGATGTGATTTCAAGGCTCGACTAAGTTCGAATGAGGTATTAGGACTGGTTGGTAGGTTTGGTTGAGGTCCCGGGGGCCTCGAGCGTGTTACGGATACTCATTGGATCATTGGAATGACGCATTCTTAACCTTTTGAATGTACCATATCTTTCATTCTTCACTGGGCAGTGAAGTGTTTTAAAACCGGTTTGGCTCATTTTTATCTCAAATCTTTCATGGGGGTCGATTTTTGGAGAGCTTCAAGTGGGGATTTTCGTCATCTATGTCAAGGTAAGTTGTTTCTATTCATTCCAAGTTAAATACAAGGTTTATACATGGATTTGAACATGAAAATTGTGGGAAAAGTTGGGAATTTTGAAGAAAAACCTAGAATTTGCATTCTTGGATTTTGACCACGAATTTGGGCATGAAATTGAGAGTTAATTATATATTTGAATTCGTGAGTCTATGGGTAATCTTTATCTTCGAAAAATTTAGGAATCCGGACACGTGGGCCCGAGGGAAATTTTGTCAACTTTCCGAACGGAGTTGGGAAATTATATAAATTGAATTGTTATAAGTGTTAGAGTATGTTTTTATTGGTTTGTCCGTTATTTGGATAATATTTTTATTGAATAACAACTTCTTGAAATGTATGCGCTTGTAAAAAGGAGGCTACAGTTTCTTGAACTTACTTTAAGACGTGAACACAAGGCACAAACTTGCAGTCGTAACCACTACTCATGTATATGTATAAACTATCTGTTGTTGAAATATGGTGGGCTCATCATTCGTTAGTTTGAGCTTATATTTTTTTCCTTCAAATTTTATGTAACTCATTGTACGTTTATTCTAAAAATATGTATTATTTCAAAATATTGTACTACTTAGCATAGGATACACGTGCTTATTCTTATTCTATCTTAGAAGAAGTGGAACTTTTCTTTGCATTTCTTGATCGCTCGCTTCTTTTCGCTTTCATGAACACACGTATTCACTTGTTGAAGTACACCCAATAATAATTGCACCATAATAGTCTTTGAGCATGGGTTCACACACATATATTTAAGTAATATTGAGAAAATATAACATATTATACATGGTTTAGGGAGAGGAGTACGTATTCACGTCTTTAACTTGGATACGCCTCTGCCCTCGTCTGCCTTGTATCACTTTTATTTGCATAATATTACAGCAAAAATAAGCTCAAATGCATTCAAATATTTCCAATGATTAAACATAACAGAAAATATTGTTCAAACTCATGGAAGATACAACAATAAACAAACTATATCTCAAAATAGCATTCAGTAACAGCCCTCGACCTCAACTATGGTCATACACAGAGGGCTCTGTCGACAAAATCTAGACTTTCAACCAATTAAAGAATAAGAATACACAACCTTACCACAGCAATGAATACCTAAGTGAAACATACACATTATAGAAAACTACATATGAACTATTTGCAGCATTGATACATGCAGCCTCAGTACCTGCACAAGATAGGGGTAAGGCTGCATACCCTCTACCCTCCCTTGATCGCACTTGTGGGATTACATTGGGTACGTTGTTGTTGTTGTTGTTGTTGATACAGTAAGTTCCTATTTCTTTTTCTTCACAAAAATAACTCCGAAAGACAAATGACGTGTTAATTCAAAGTGCAAATGGAAACCAAAGAACTCCACCTTTATAGCTCTAGGAGTCGCGTAAGTTACCCAAAAATAACTCGTTTTGCTCTAAGCCAAGTTTCTCTCACGCATGAACCGCTCTATCTTCTCTACATCTTCCGGGGTGTCAACACCATGGGTCTCATGGTCAACTTTTATAACCTGCCGGGAAAATAAAAGAGCGATTATAAAGCAAAACGACAGATTGTAAAGAATAAATTAATAGATAAAAAGGCTGCAACATTTTCCGCATATTTGAAATGCTTATTAACCTTCTAACAATGTTTCTTCCTTCGTTTTGTTTTGTTTGGTTAACTATAGTTTCATCTAGAAATATATTTCTCCAGTCATTTAAACAGATGCCCAACATAGGGATATGCAAATTGAGGAGAGAATGTTACCTTCATTTTATATCCATTCTCAAGGACCTTTAGTTGTTCGAGATCTTCTTCTAGTTGCAATGGTGTTGGTGTCAGTTCTGGATATATTTTCAGGAACTTTGTATCATAGCTCTAGAACGAAATAAGAGACACTGTATCATTCGATCATATAAAGTTACGCAGAAAAGCTAGCTGATAGGTGAACTAAAATTGTACTACTAGATACCTGGATCCCGAGGTGCAGTAAGTAAGGAAACTGAGGATTAACCTTGCCTGACCTGAATGTATGGAAAAGCTGATTAGGTTCGATAACGGAAAATATAACCAGCCATTGCAACAGGCTTTTTAAGAGAAAAAGGGACTAACTTGTTATAAGGGATAAGCCCTCGTGAAAAATATATTGCATAACCACGATTGTCAACCACACATTTTACACGATTTGGATCAAATGCATCCTCAGGCTTCAAGGACGTCACAGCAGTGCTAAAGACTGCATCTGGTGCAGCCTGCACGAATCATAGATTAATGCTATTAGTCATTTTAAGGCAAAAAATACAAAGTTGTGGAGAGAGGAGATTCAGTTAGAATTCTCATACAAAGTAAACTCCACTTCTCAAAAAGCAGTATGATATGATATCCAATTTCATGGTCAATTAGCTCCCCAATATTCATAGCTAACTGTAAAAGATGATACCCTATAATATCTGGATAATTTGCTAATTAAAAATATATCTACGGGAAACAGCCACAAACCGGCAAAGAGGCAACTTTTTGGTGACTATGAGCTTATGCTCGTTATTGTCTAAGTTCTTTAGCCAATTTGGATTTACATCTCGGGGTTAAACGTCCATGCTGCTCCCTACTTCCCAGTTCCTTTTACAGATCTACATCCTAATTCAACAGTCCCAAGAGAATTGTCATTTCTACATAAATGGTAAAGAATGCCAAACCCAAAGAAATTATACTAACTCGAAAATATCTTTACTTTGGACTATATTGTCCTTAATTTAATGTCGTACTCAGAAATTACAATTTTCCTCAGTCAATCTCAAAAACTCTACAATACCTCATTAAAACTTGGTCTTAGTGGCCCGTTTAACACTTCCCTTCCTTAATCTCCATACTCATACTAACTCACATAATATATGATGGACAGAATAGCTGATACAACAACAACAACCCAGTATAATCCCACAAGTGGGGTCTGGGGAGGGTAGGATGTACGCAGCCTTACGCCTACCCTGGAGCGGCATGGAGACTGTTTCCGATAGACCCTCGGCTAAAGAAGGACAGAATAGCTTCACGTTCAACTAATACAAACCCTGCTATATATTTGGTGTTCCAAGTCAACATATCCCCAATAGTATATTCACCTAAGAACTACTTGGGTGTGACAGAATGGTATATCTATTTTGGTTGAACATGGAGATTGAGGAAATAAAGTATGAATGAGCTCTTTTTCCTTCATAAAGAGGAATGGCTATTTTACGTAGTTAAATATCTTTCAAATTATAGCTGGCATATGAGAAAGCGAATAAGGATCTTCCCTGTCTCAAAAATTAAGTGAAATTTTACTGGAGTGAATACCAAGACCAAACAAGATGTAGCACTAAAATTTGTAGTAAGAAACAACAGAGAAGAAAATGAATACTGACTCATGTTTCCAGTTATTAGCAAGGAGACAGAAAAAGCGGACCTTTTAAATTTTAAAAGCCCAAGGAGTGTTGTACTCCAAAAGAAAGGTGATCTCAAGTTCGGTGCATCAAAATATGAAGCAATAGGTTAAATGTATTGAACGCTTGACTGACACTGAATATTAGCAGTGTTTGTATTAGTTAAAATCGATTCGGATCAGGAACCCACGCGGCCCAATTACGTTTTGCCCTAAGTTGCTTGGACACGGGTGCGGATCTAGAGGTCGGATCTTTCAAGATGTAAATTTTAAGACTCGGGGATACAGATCCTAGTACGGATACGGGTGCGGCGATCCGGATAAAATAATAAAAAAAATAAAAATCTCTCTAATTTATGAGAAATTTTGTGGAATACTTGCGTATAGCTTGTAAAGTGTGGATTTCCTTTTTATTCTCAAGTTGTAGATAAGTAAAAGATTGATTTCCTAGATAAGATATGCTATTTTCTTCAAATTTACCCTAGTTTTAGTTCTGATTTCGGTAATCAAATGTCTCGAATTTTTCTGTCCGTCGTAGTCAAAGTACCCAAAATTGTATGACCAGATCCGATACGGATCCCATACCCACACCCATACTAGTGCCGTGTCGACACGGGTGCGGCACCTAAACTGCCATGTCAGAGCAACTTAGGTTTTGCCAACACATTAAAAAGGGGACCACAAAAATTTCCGTTAGTCGCGGGGGTGATTTTAGACCAGAAAATAACGTTGTATACATTTTTTGGACCAATAGCTGGACGGAGAGTAAAAGTAAACCTTTTACCAAACTATAGGGATATTGTTAGCCCTTTTCCGTAAATTACAACAATCAGTGAGAGAGGAGAGCTGGCTAGTGTATTTACATTTTACAGGAGAAAAACAAGTGACTATCTGTAGTCTCCAAGAAACTAATTCCAGAGTAGAACAACAATTCTTATAATCACCAAGGAAAAAACAAGAAAGAAAAATTACCTGCAGGGCTTTGACAATACCATCTATTATTTCAGGTTCAATAAGAGGTTCATCTCCTTGTATATTAACAACAATGTCATACTTCTTACCAAGCTTTTCAAGAGCTTCGGTACAACGCTCAGTTCCTACAAATTAACAACCAAGCATCAGCTATTCAAAAACAGAAATTTCCAGAAGTTGCAAAATAAGTATGTAGAAAAGAAATGGTATTGTGTTTACCATTTCTACATGACTCAGCAGTCATTATCACTTCAGCACCGAAACTCCGACAGCACTCAGCTATCTTTTCATCATCTGTTGCCACAACTGTCAAACAACAAACTAAATAAGCACATGCAATAACCCTCTTCCAAAACTGCACCCACCGGAATCTTTTTTTTTTTTTCCTTTTTGGGGGAGCAGGGGACGTGGTGGATGTGGGAGGGAAAAGTAGGCTTGGTTATAGAGGCAGTCAAGCCAGGTCAAATGGATACATACCAACTTGATCCAATGTCTCAGCAAGCTTTGCCCTTTCCCATGTTCTCTGCCCAATAAGATTTTGCATATGGTGGAAGGTGTCAGTTTCTTTCAGATAAAAAAAAAAAGTGATAATTACACTGCCGAATCAAAGCTTCGCCCAAGGGTACATGGAAAAAAGAAAGAAATCGCTTGATTACGGCATATAAGTTCCCAAAATTTGCAACTTCCTGAAAACTTTGAAGCAGAGTTTTGGGATCTTAATATTGCCCGAAGGGAAAGCACCTTGCAAGAGCAATAAATGGATCTAGAAACTTCATACCTGACAATATCAGATCCCTTAGTTTTAATTATTCAAAGCAAACTTATAATTACTCAGTACCGACATCACTTCAGGTATTCATGTGAAAACTGATGTCTCGGTTGTAACATTGATTCGTATACTATGTTTCCTTTGGCATTAGTAGTTTGCTCAGTATTCTTTTCTCAATTTGACAAATCACTGCCTTCAGTTTTATCCTTTGATACATTGATTGTGGATAAATGTCAATTAATGGTACCCTATGTTGCGCGGACTCTCCAAAATGTAGCCACACGCGTTCGGATCCTTCACAAATGCACTACTTTTGGAGGATCCGACACGTATCCCGCCACATTTTCGGAGAGTCCGAACAACATAGATGGTACCCTATTGCTATGCCACTTTATAATCAGAAAGTACTGAAATTCTCGAATTGCAACTAGGATGGGCACAAGAACTAAAAATATTATGAGAACCTCTTATCAAAAGGATTTGACCTCTCCTGGACCTAACGCCTTAAAATCAGAACAAGGTAAAGGTCGGGCACTACTTCCTTGTTGAAGTATCTCATTCCACGTAATTAGAACAAATCTCTCATTCTGCATATGTACCTCATTTTACTCTCCATTTCACCACTCCAATCAAAGGTGGAACTAAGTAGAGTAAATGGGGTTCAACCGAATCCCCTTTGTCAGAAAATTATACTGTACAAATAGGGTAAAAATGATTTTTTTTTATTACATGTAAGAAAAATTTGAGTGCACTGGTAAAGGGGATTCAAAAGTTTCTTTAGATCATAGTTTATGCATTCGGACTTAGTATAAATATGAAGAAAAAAAAATTAAAAAAAATTTAAATAACTCGAGCTGAAGTTAATTATGAATGTGATCACACGATTTACTTTCTGGTTGAGCTCCGAATTAAGGAAAGAAAAGCATGGGGAGTATTAGGAGTACCTGGATCATGGGCTTGCCGAGAATTTGAACGAGGGGTTTTCCCTGGAATCGGGTAGAAGCAAAACGGGCGGGTATAATTCCTATGACCCGGCTCCGAAATTTGCTGGATCGGGCGAGATAAGAGCGAGCGCCGAGAGCTACTGCTACTGCAGCTCCCACAGCTAAACTGTGAAGGATCCATGATTTTGTAGAGCTTGACGATGACGATGATGAGCTGCAGATCGACATTCGCAATTTGCTTTTCCGGTTTTCAGTTTTCCCAGCGCGAAAGTTGAGAGAAGTTAGAGGAATTGGGAATTTGTCGGTGTTTATTTCAGTGTGGAAAGTTGAAGACTGTGTTGTTACTTGTTGGAGTGAGCTAAATTGCAAAGTGCAATATTGCAATATAGAATTTTACAACTCAATGGACGAAAAAGAAAATAATAATATACTAATATTATATTGGTTTAATTGTATAAGGTAAAATTAGTTTATATAAAATGCTCTGAATGATGGTATGACATGGGATCGGAGGCAGACGGAAGATAAATCGAGTGGAAAGCAAGATCGAGGACAACAACTTCGGTTGGTATCGGGTACATCTCGATAGGAACGCGGGAGCAAACAGATGTCGGTCACCAGATGACATTTAATGAAGAATATTCCTCAATATTAAATATACAGTCGTTGCAGAGAATTTTGGCACTTATGGCATGCCGTTACATATTCAACAATGACCCAATTTATTACTTAAGGGGGGAGGGATGTTACATCTCGCGTTTTCGTACGTTAACAGTTTCGTCTTCAGTTAATCGACATAGACTCGGGGATAAGATTATCTTAAGGTTAACGTATTTACGCTATTTATAACAAGCGAGAAGTAAGTGTCATGAAGGATAAAAGGTACACGAATTAAAGAAAACGAGTTTCGTTGAAAATGGTCAATTTGGGATAAAAGAACAGAAGCTTGATTCCATCCAAATTTTGGGGTTCTAAAAGAGTACGGTGCAATCTTCGCCAAGAATATTATACGGAGTTTTCTCCACTCCAGGTATGTTAAGTTCATCCCTTCTTTTTTTTGGCATGATCCAAAATATACAGAAGAAATGATTAAACGCACAGTTTTCATAAATTACTCTATTCATAGAAATACTAGGGGTGTCTATATTCTTGATTCCCCGTGTAAATTATTATTATCTTCTGTTCATGGGTCTCAGAATAATACGCAGTTGAAAAAGTTTATCCGGAAGGAATATTAAGATTATTACATATTTCTCATGCATTTCACTCATTTATACATGTGCATTGACCCATGACCAGATAGCGTTATATACGCGTATATATATAAATATATGTATATAGGATATGGGAAAAGGTTACGGCGTTATATACGCACCACCACCTGATCAGTTGGTATATGTTGATGATGTTGCCCACAGTGGCCGAGATGATATGATGGGATGCCCTCAGTGGCTTGATGATGTTATGTACACATATACTCATGCATGACACGACATTTATATGCACGTGCATGACATTATAAATGTTTCAGGATTCATAAAGTTATTCAGATTTACATATGGACTTCTTTATTCCATATTTCATCTATGTCTCTTATGTACTAATTTTCATGCCTTACATACTCAGTACATTATTCGTACTGACGCCCTATTTTCCGAGGCCTGCGTTTCATGCCCGCAGGTGTAGGTAGGCAAGTCGACGGTCCCCCTTCTTAGGATCCTTGATCAGCGAGAGTTGGCGTGCTCCACTTGATCCGGAGCTGCTTTTGATTTTGGTACGATATGTTTGTATATGTATGGGTATGACGTGGCTCAATCCCGTCTTTATACAGTTATATTTCTATTAGAGGTCTATAGACAGTTGTGTACAGTTGGATAGTATGTGGCCTTGTCGGCTTTCAGTTTTGGGTGTATAGTTGTCTATAGCAACCTTGCCGGCTCGCCCACTGTATTCTGCATGTATGCGTACACATGACTTTTTGGCAGGTTTCCCTTATGTATGTTATTTTCGTAATTCAGCAGATGTTACACAGGTTTATATCTTATATGCATGTTTTGGGGTGTTTGACAGGCAGGACTCAGGCACCCGTCGCGGCCCATCAGTTTGGGTCGTCACAGGAACGGTTCAAAATGGCGGACATACCAAAGTATGATGGGTCTTCAAACCCTCATGAGAACATCAATAGATTCCTTTGAGATGCTCACGGATTCTTTAATCAAGGCCCATATCGGGGCTAAGAAGGTCCAGTCCCGGAAGGCGGGCATATTTAGAATTTCGCAAAGAGGGTTCCAAAAAGAAAGAATACTATTACCGATCGTGTCAGATGAATGGGCAGCTGAGGCATTTACTAAGGGGTTGAACCCGAGGAGCTTCGATGCCTCCCGAAAAAGAAAGCGTACTCGAGTTCCGAGAAACTACATGGGAAGATCTCCATAACCGTTATGAATCAAAAATAAGGATAGAAGATGATCAGCTTGGGTTCCTGGCATCAACCAAGGGTCAGGATCGAGAAAAGAACATGGATAAATCAAAAGATGATTTTGATGTAGAACGGCAATCTTCTAAGGGTCGATTCTTCTGAAAGTTTCGGTCATTGGATAGGTTTTCCCCCGATAGAAGAACTGACTGCAGCCGAAATAACAGGTCATTGCGTGACAAAGAGGTACCAGGTTCCCGGGATTCCAATTACCCTAAGATGTCAGAGTATATTTCAATGTTAGCATAGTGGAGCTAGTATCAACAATGAGAAACATCAAGGAAACACGGTCCCGAGGCCGATAAGATCCGATCCCAGCCAGAGGGATCCTAATTTATGGTGCGGATATCATGGGACTAATGGACACCGAACTAGGGACTGCCAACATCTGCGCGAGGAGGTGCAACGCTGTTGAAGAACGGCCGTCTCAGGGAATTCTTAAGTGACCAGGCCAAAAACAATTATGGTTGCAGCCGAGACAACGCAAAACCCTAAAAAATAGGGGAAGACCCTCCTCGACTAACTATCAACATGGTTTTCAGGGGGGATGAGATTAACGGGGTAATTTTCTCGGCGACCAAGAAGACAAAGATATCGGTGACTCATAGCAAGAGACTCCAAGAAGCCTCCGAAGACGACATCACATTCCCAGAAGAGGAAGTCGATGGACTTCTTCAGCCGCACAACGATGCCCTGGTAATTTCTCTTAAGACTCTAGATTTCAAGATTAAATGTGTTTTGGTTGACACAGGAATTCAGCCAACATCATTCAATGGATACTGCTGGAACAAGCCAGGCTAACCAGAAGTATCATTCTGGCAATAAAGCTCCTCGTAGGGTTCAACTTAGCGAGTGTAACAACCCGAGGGGAGAGTTTTCTACCCACGAACGCCAAATGACTCACGAAAACCACGTTATTTTAAGTGGTGGACGGTGATATAGGCTACAACATAATTCTCGACCGACTATGGTTACATGAAATGAAGGTCGTACTATCAACATGTCATAAGATGTTGAAATTATCGACTCTATAGGGAATCAAACAAATAAGAGGGGATCAACCGACGTGACGGGAAATGAACATAGTATCAGCTTCCAGCGGTAAAGGAAAGGAACTCAACAATGCAATTACATGAACTGACGCCTACTCTCGAACCAAGCAAAGATGACAAAGGGGAGGAGGCGTCATAATTCCACCAAGTACTTATATACTTTTAGGTACCGGAAGAAACAGACGCAACCAAATCAACACCATAAGAACTCAAACTGGTGGCTTTGTTCGAAAAACTCCTGGAGAGAAAATTTCACTTGCGGACAGGACTCAACGCCGAGCTCAAGTTAGGATTTATAGGTTTTCTTAAAGTTAACGTTGATTGTTTCACATGGTCGCACGCGGATATGACAGGTATCCCACTAGAGGAGGTTGTGCACAAGTTAAGAATGGACCCTAGCATCCCACCGGTAAGGCAGAAGAAATGCCTGATAGTCGAGGTCAGAAATAGGTTTGTCAAAGAAGAGGTAACTCGGTTACTTGATATCATTTCAATCTGGGAGGTAAAGTATCCCGACTGTCTAGCTAAAGTACTTGTAGTTCCGAAAAAGGATAATAAATTTTGAAATGCGTAGATTATAAGGACTTGAATAAGGCGTGCCCGAAAGACTCGTTCCCACTGCCGAACATCGATCAAATTATTGACGCCATGGTCGGTCACGAGTTAATGAGTTTCCTTGATGCCTATTCAAATTAAGATCAACCCGGAGGATCAGGAAAAGACTTCGTTCATACCAAATTTTGGCACATATTGTTATAATGTGATGTCTTTCGGGCTTAAAAATACTGGATCCACTTATCATAGGCTCGTGAACAAGATGTTCAAGAAACAAATAGGTAAAACAATGGAGATGTACATATATTACGTGTTGGTCAAGTCTTTGCAATGCAGGTGACCATTTAAAACACCTCCTGGTAACCTTAGATATCCTAAGGAAGCACAACATGAAGCTCAACCTCGAAAAATGCGCGTCGGAGTTAGATCTGGTAAATTCTTGGGTTTCCTGGTGTCAAAAGGAGGGATTGAGGTAAATCCCAATAAGATCAAATCCATCGAGGACATCCCAGACCAACTGTCAAGCATGAAGGAAGTCCAAAGGCTGGCCGGAAGATTGGACGCTCTAAGTAGGTTAATTTCTCGGTCTTCGAAAAAATGTCATCACTTCTTCTCGTTTTTGAAAAAGAAGAACAACAGTCCAGAATGCCAACGGGCCTTAAAAGACCTGAAACGTTATCTATCAAGACCTCTGCTACTATCAAAACTAGAGGAAGGAAAATAGTTGTTGATATACTTAGCAGTCTCGGAAGTAGCGGTAAGTATTGTTCTACTCCGGGAGGATGAAGTTACGTAATCTCTTGTCTATTATGTTAGAAAAATTTTGTCGGGGGTGGAAACTCATTATCCGCATCTCAGAAAACTAGCTTTAGCTCTCGGTAGTCACCTCTCGAAAACCTAGGCCTTATTTTCAGTGGCACCCGATAGTCGTGGTGACAACCTTTCCCCTACGGAATTTCCTTCACAAACCTGAGTTGTCAGGTCGGCTGGCCAAATGGGCAGTTGAAATTAGTGAATTTTATATTGAGTATAAGCCTAGGACTGCGATAAAGTCACAGGTTTTGGCCGCCTGTGTGGCCAATTTTAGACCCGGATTACTGCCTCTAGCTGCAAAACAGGCAGTGATGATGTCAAAAATTACATAAGGCGTTTGGACCTTGTTCAGGGATGGAATTTCCAATGTGAAAGGGTTTGGGCTCGCGCTGGTCCTAATCACGGCCTCGGGAGAAACCCTGAGGCAAGCCATAAAAACTATTCCTTTAATTAACAAAGAAGTCGAGTATAAGGCATTGATTACAGGACTCGAATTGGCCCAGGGACATGGCTCCGAGGTCATAGAGATCAAATGTGATTCGCAGCTGGTGGTAAACTAAGTTTATGGGATCTTTGACAAAAGGAGGAACGCATGCAACAGTATGTTATTAAGTTCAAACTTTGCTCACACGGTTCAAGGAGTGGTCGATCACCGACATCCTGAGAGAAAAAAACATAGAAGCATAGGCATTGGCCATTTTGGGGTCATCCACAGAGATAAAAGGATCAGATTCTGATATTGTCGTGCAGCTTATGCATTCGGTACTAGATGTGGATTGTTTTTGTGAAGTAAATACAACCTACCTAGTCTGGAACTAGAGGAATGGGTTCATCGATTACCTTCAGCATAGCAAGCTGCTCGAAGACCCGAAAGCATCTCGGGCACTCCGCATCAAAGCAGCTCGCTACACCCTCTAGGGGAAGCTATATAGAAGGTCGTTGTCCCGAATGAAACAAAACGAGAAGGCATTCGTTTAGAAAATATGGCAGGTGTTAACGTCATGCACAGTTGGTGTACCAACCAACAAAGCTCCTACATTCGGTACTGTTTACATGGCCATTCATGAAATGGGAGAGGGATATAGTTGGGTCGTTGCCACCGGGTCCCAAGAAGGTAAGTCCTACCAAAAGAACAGCAAGCGCGAAGTGGTCGATTTCATGTGGGAAAACATAATTTGTCATTTTGTAATACCGAAGGAGATTGTTTGCGACAATGGATCACAGTTTTGAGGCTCCAAAGTCACAAAATTTCTTGAAGAACTGAAAATTAAAAGAATCACATCTTCACAATACCATCCAAGAGCAAATGGGCAGTCGGAATCAACCAATAAGGTCATTATGCAAAACCTCAAAAAGAGGTTGGACGCAGCCAAGGGTAAGTGGCCCGAAGAGTTACTAGGAGTACTATGGTCATACTGAATGACAGCCAAGTCGAGTACGGGGAACACCTTTCTCTCTCGCATATGGCGTCGAAGATCTTATCCTGGTGGAAGTATGAGAATCGACCTTGCAGTACTTTCGGGCGGACAAAGAAGCAAATAATGGAACATTGATGGTCAAACTGGAGCTGCTTGATGAACGCAGGGACTTGGTGCATATAAGAATGGTGGCTCAGAAATAAAGGATGAAAAGATACTATAACCGGAGGGTCAATCTCCACTATTTTAAAGTGGGAGACTTGGTTTTGAAAAAAGTGACTCAGAACCGGGAGCTCAATGTAGGAAAGCTGGTTCTGACGTGGGAAGGTCCCTATCGGGTTTCAGCTATCACCGGGAAGGGATCATACGAACTAGAGAATCAAGATGGAGTCAAATTGTCGAGCAACTGGAACGTGTCTCACCTCAAAAGGTACTATTGTTAATGGATCCTGCTTATACTGAAAGTATGTGCTGCACTCTTTTTCCCTTTGTCCAGTTTTTGTCCCAATCGGGTTTTTATGGCAAGGTTTTAATGAGGCATCAACGAAAAGTATACTACGAAGGAAATGTTGTCGGCAGAGTTAATGCCTTTAAATGACAAGTCTTTAAAACAACAAAATACAACTTGAGGGTTAGATAGTCTTTGGCTCAATGGCAAATTCCTAACGGGATGTAAAACTCGCCATCGGACCAAAGGCTATTCAACTGTTCACAAGTGTTTTTCCTCAGAGGAGCAAGACTTCCAGTATTCCAATTTTCATACTTCGTGTTCGAACACTAGGGGTAATAGTACGAGAATACAGCAACATGATTGCCATGGAAATCGGGACTGCGAGACCCAAGAGTAATAATGTATCATCGGGATCGGGGACTGCACAGCTAGCCCCGTAGAAACAAGTCGTACAAGTTAGCCACATGTATTGGCAATTTTTAACAAACGAATGTTTATGTACTTTGAAGATAGAAGGAATAGAAATTAAGCCCTTTTATTTTTATCTTGTTTCTTGTCCAAAAGATGAACTGATTTTATCATTTTAAAGTTATCTGAAAACTTCAAATGTTAGTGTCGGAATTAACAGGAGGCGTCCTCTTCAAGAGCACCGTAAACATAAGAGGTCCCTCTCTTATGAAACCCTCATAGTAAAGGGTTGGTTCTGAAAGAGTTTATGCCCGGAACCCAAAGGCTATCAAAAGAAAAGACACCCAAAGCCTTACTTAATTCGACGCAAAAAAAATGAAGGAACTTTGCGCAATGCTTAAACAAAAGGTCCTTTTTATTTATCAAATTTTCCAAGCAGCATATGTACAAAAATACACAAGGAAAAAAAAAGAAAACGAAATCAAAAAGGCTAAACTTCATCGCCACCGGAACTCGAGGGAAGAGAGGCGTCTACGCCCCTAGGAAAAGTAGGTGGATTTACCAGTGGCGCAGGATCTTGGCCTTTATCGTTATTCTCTTAAAGTTCCTCCTCAGTTCCCGAAAACTCAGAAACGGCACAAGAAGATTCAGTTGCATCAAGATGAACAAGGAGATGTTCTCGGGCAGTTAACTCCAGCTTTCGGGCCTTGGCGATCTCATCGTCGATATCAATAACGCCTGTTTTAGCCTCTTCCAAGGTTTTCCTCCACATATGGTACATAGAGTGTGTTTTCAATAATTAAGGAATCTCCTTGATGCTTAAGTTTTTTTTAAGCCTATCAACCTCGGTCAAACGGCTATCCCGCTCGGATCTCGTGGCACTGAGGCTAAGATAGAGATCACGGATTGTGGTTATATGAACCTTACTTTGTTGCAGGATCTTCTTATACCTATCTTCCATCTGGGCATGCATCTCCTCGGCATCATCATCCTCTTCTGCTTTGGAGTTCAAATCTGCCTCCAAATTATTTGCTCGTTCAATAGAGGCAGACTCGCGCTCGCTAGCGGCAAAAGCAATGTCTTGAGATTCAGCCAACCTAGCCTTTGCATCCTAAATTTGTTCATGTAGATGAGTGGCTTGTTGATTGTGATCCATCACCTCTTGCTCACTCTGTTACAACCGGACCTCAAGCACGGCCGCTTCAGCAGCCTTCGCCTCTAGCACCGGGAGGTGCATGGAAAATTGATTCCTCTCGGCCAACAGTTGATCCCACTTGGACATAAGTCCCTCTTTGTCAATCTCTGAAGGCCCTCGGAAGCGAGGAAGTTGTCCTGCGAAGCAAATACCAAAGTTAGAAACCCTATTGTAACAAGTCAAGTAGAAACAAGCAATAAAAGAACAAATATTGTATCGTTGCTGCATTGTGCATGAAATTTTTCAACATACACTCCCCCGAAAGATAGTGTATTTTCTTCTTATCTTTTTCTAAAGCCAGCGGCTTCAGATAGTTGTAAAGTTCCACCGGCCTGGATAGCAGGTGAAACTCCTTTGAGACCGATAGAGAGACGTTCCTCCTCTCTTGGGGACCTGCAGAAGATGGTGAATAGTTGTGCCCATGGTCATGGACTTGGGAGGAGGTACATCCTCCTCTCGGGCGTCTGTGACTGAGGAGGAGATGTAGCAAGTGCTGGTGAAGGTAGTAACTGGGACAGGAAAGGGAGAATCAGCATTCTCCACTAAATCCATTTCTCCCAAAGCGCTCGGACCGCGCCCTCGGTTGGGGTTCTAACCTCACTAGATTGAGCATTCTGTTGAGATTATGAAGATCTTTGTATCCTTTGGAGGAAAGCCTTTTCATTACTGCTTCTATATCATCGTCAATAACCATAGTGGTTGTGGCTGGCTCGGCCATGGTTTTCTTTACTTTCTTATTTTTACCCCCTGCAGAGGAAGAATATCGCCTTTTTGGTTGCTTGTTCTTTGGTCGGGGACTCTAAGAAGAACCGCCTGCACCGGAAGCAAACGTGTGGGAACTGGTCCGGGTGAGAGCCTCCTACAACAACCTCGCATCCTCTACAAGATTGGCCAAAACATCCTCTTCAGGATAGGAAACAGAACCCCGCAGGAGCCCTAAGTCAAACAAAAAGGCAGGGTTAGCAATTTTTCGTATGTATAAAGGCGAAATGAAGGAAGGGTCAGTTTACCATAATTCTTGGCCTTCCACTAGTATTTAGTGGCGACTTCCTTCCATCGGAGGGTCTCTGGCGTAGTGATATCCAAAATCTTCTAAACCCATCAGTCTAGACCTTCAACCCTTAGTGGTGTCCACCGAGTAGTTGGAATAACGAAAGAAAAGGACTATCAATGATATGAAATAGCCTTTTTCAGAGAAAAAGGTAGACTTTGAACTTACGTGAATGATTCCAAGATTCGGGGAAAGATGGAGTTGTGGCCAGGATGATATTCCTGGTAGCAATGATGAAAAACGGATCCATCCATCCACGGTCATTGTCATCATCCATGCTGGTAAGCAAAGCATGGTGGCCACGCTTGCTGAAATTAATTACTCCCCCACAGAAGATTTAGGGGGAGTAGAGGTTCATCATATGTGCTAGGGTGAGGGTCTTCCTCGTTTCCAAGCACAATTGTTGCAGACTAGCCATTGTTCGCCATACAGAGGGGCCTACTTGTGCCAAGCAGACTTGATACCGGTGGCAGAATTCCAAGATCATGGGGTCAAGTCCCTCGTTCAATGAGAATGGGCCCAAAGTGATAGGGTACGTGTAAACGTACATAAAACCCTTCTTAGTGAAGGTTACCTACTCCACCAGGTCGGGAGCAATGATATTTAGGGCATGGCAGTCACAGTCCTCCTTCACAACAGGAATACTTGAAAGGCGAATAGAAGAAGGATATTTACCAATAGCCCAAGTTCGAGTGTTTGAAGTTGGGAACTTCTCTTCGAAATTTGGTAGTGTTAAGATGTTTAGGTATGATGGTGCTCACCGTGGGAGGATCGGCATCAGCATTAACTTCCTTATCTTTTCCCTCTTCGGGCCTCTACCGAAGACAAAACCGGAGTTCTTGGAAGATTTAATAGGGGAAGCCATAATAATAAGGAGATGATAGAGATTTTTTAGGAAGATTGGAGAAAGATGAAAGCAGAAGGAAGCTAAGTGCAAAGAGGTTAAGAAAGCTTATGAAGTTGTTAGAAGTGAAAGAAGAAGAATGAGGCGTATAGGTAAAGGAATAGTCGGCTAAAATCGTTATCATGATTACCTCGAGAATCAGCAAAAATATTGCTAAATCGTAGGGTAACGCGTGTTCGGGGTAGTAAATGCGATGAGACGTGCGTCTTATCAAGCGTCAGAAACTGTTCAGAAGGGTTTAGAAAATTTCCCGCCAAGAAAAGAATCTTCACCATCTTCCCGATGACACAAAGATGTGCCACCGATAAAGTAGGGGGACTATCTGTATAGGGTAAATTGGTTTATATTAAATGCTCGAATGATGGCGTGACATGTGGAACCGGAGACAGACGAAAGATAAATCGAGTGAAAATCAAGACCGAGGACAACAACTTCAGTTGGTACCGGCTAGATCCCGATGGGAACACGGCCAACGGGAGCAAACG
The DNA here is from genome assembly GCA_005239495.1 of Nicotiana undulata. Classification (NCBI taxonomy): domain Eukaryota; kingdom Viridiplantae; phylum Streptophyta; class Magnoliopsida; order Solanales; family Solanaceae; genus Nicotiana; species Nicotiana undulata. The sequence continues at coordinate 65,590 of ML246279.1, read as the reverse complement.
GATATTGGTCACCATATGACATTTAATGAAGAATATTCCTCACTATAAAATATGCAACCGTTGCAGAGATTTTTGGCATTCATGTCATGTCGTTACATTCATCAATGGCCCCCTTTATTGTCATTTAAGAGAGGCTTGATCCTATGATCTTGTTCCCTAGGTAGAGCTATAAATAGTGGCTACAACAACCATTGTAAGGGAGGAAATCTCTAGCAAAACTTGTGCTACATTTTATTCTCAAGCTAAACAATATAACTTTATTTTCTATTTAGTACTGTTCTTATCGTTGTCCTCGGAAGCCTTGCTCCCAGAACCAGACTTGCTATTTCTTTCGATTTCAACGCTAAGTCTTATTTTCATTTAATTTATTTATCATTTTGGGATCAAATTAGTTCGCTTGTCTACACATCACGCAACAAATTCAATTGTACCGTTTTACGGGTAAGCAATATTAATATTAGCTCAGACATGTGTCTGTCGAAAAAAAGTTTATTATATATATACTTCTTCGTCCAATATAAGTGGTGATATTTGACTTGGCATGGAGTTTAAGAAAGAAAAAAGGCTTTTAAAACTTGTTTAAAATAGTCATAGATTTGTGTGATTATAAATCATCTTATTAAGGGTAAAGTATAAAGTTTTAAATTAAAATATTTGTCAATAAAGAAGTATGAATATGACACATAAATTGTGACAAAAAGAATAACAAATTACATCTAGTTTGGATCTATTATTGACTTCAAATGTTAGATCTACCTCTAAATATGTTTGTGATGGTCACATAGTTCCGTAGCACTGTCTATTAATTTAGGTGAATAGACTGTAACGTCTGTAAGTACGTTACAATTGAGAATTTAAAGAGAATTTTCAAAATGATAATCATTTAAACAATTGTGATGTATGCACAAGTTTGTGTGCGTTTCAACTATTCCATAATACATACTACTAGTACTTTTTATCCATACAATTATCGAATAATTCTATCTATCAAGATTTTGACAAATTCAAAAAATAACCTAGCATTTAAGAAAATTGAAAAAATTAGGAGGAAGGTTCAGCTAGCGGTGTTTGAGAAATATAAAAAGATAAGCCTCACTTAGGGGGCAAGTGCAAATATAGCCATTCTTGAAGATGAAATTTTTAACTAAAAAAAGCAACAATTCAACTCAGGATATATTTGTCTCTGAAGTTCAAGATGTACCAACTAGTTTCTATATAGCGGCTTTAAAATGGCTAGCTGGTGTCATTTCTACCTCACTGAGACTACACATTAGCTCAAGAATACCAATGAAAACACTTCTCATCCACAATCTCTCCCAAACTACATTTGGGACATATTTGTTTTTTAGAAATTCATTAACTAACAAGCAGTCTCTTATCTTCAAATTAAAAAAGAAGTCTTACAATAGCAGCTTTATTTTCCCCGAATTACAAAACTGGCATGTTACAACACCGAAGATGAACTTCACCACTTTGTATCAAAACTTCTGTGCAATGTGAATTCTCCAATGCACTTGAACCTGATTAGTACACGTCAACATTGTAGCTACCATAGAAGCTAGATAAAGAACTTTGCCGTATAGATACTGCCATTCAGTCCACCAGACAACAGGTATGTTGGCAACCCAAATGGAGTTACGCTTTACAAATGGGCATCTAGCGATACACCAGTAAAATTACAGCAAGGTTCCTCATGATCTGACCATTTGATGCAGGTTAAATATCATGTAGAGGCATCCCAGTATATGGACTCTTACCGTTACAAATAAATATTGCTGGCGTCTTATCACCATCTATTATGTTTCCAATGCTTCTTCGAACTTTTCTCTTTCCTCGAGGAATTCCCTTCATCTCTAGCATTACTACTCTCCCCGTTTTCTTTCACCTTCTTCGCAGATTTTTTTTCCTTTGACGATTTCCTCTTCTTTCCTGAAGATTGCGCTCCACCATCCTCTGCAATCCCATTTCCTCGGGGCAGTGCTTCTTCATCGTCATCATCTAACCGCCAGTTACAATAGATTTCCTGCTGGTCAGTATACTGCTGCAGTCCCTCCCCCGCGCCTGGAAGCAAGTTAGTAAAAGTCACTTCCCCATTAGATCCCCCTTTCCTTTCCACTAGTATTGCATCTGGTCTAATTATAGTGCCAAGAATACTCCTGTTGGGACCTAGGCCAAATATGGCTTTTGCATTTGTCAATGTCGTGAAAGCCATCGCAAAAGCAGATCTGACCTGCACCAATACGAGCAAGAACCTCAGAGTGCAGCTCCAGAGGAGGCAAGAAGCAAGAGGACCATGTAAACAAGTAAATAACAAAAACAAAAGACCTAGAGTCTTCTTGACTGGGGTAGGTAATAAACTCTATGATTTCCAGTTTTTATACACAAAAGCTGAGCAAACGTACGAAAGGATCACATCAAAGTTCAGATCTGCATGCAATCTAAACTTATATTTCAAACTTGGATGCTTGGAATTGCCAAGGGTATCAAACAGCTAAGATAAAACTAAATGATAATACATGTTGTTTGACAATAAGCTGCCTGTTAAATACCCAATGTTCAAGATAACGGAAACATGCCTATTTTTCACAATTACTGAAACTCATATATGTTTGCCAGACAAAGCAGCTTCTTATATCATCCAACAAAACTTAAGCAGCCTTATTGATTTGGTGCATTGCCTCTAATATGATTTTGACTGAAAATGGATTAAAAAGATGAGCATATTCTGGAATCTTTTTTTTTTTTTTGAGCAAATTCTGGAATCATGTGAAATGTACCTGAAAATAATTGAAGGAGCTCTTTCCAACATCATTTTCTGGTGTCTGCAATCACAAGAAAACGCCTAGTTTAGTACTTTGTTTATACTGTACACAACCTTCAAAAGAAAAATTTACTTAGTACTTTGTTTCTAATGTACACACCAAATAACTGTACAAAAACAAAATGAACAAACCCAACGGAAATAACTGACACCATGTCAAGCTTAATAAGCACAAAATTAAATAGAATATATATAACTAAAATAAATAAAAATAGGAAAAGAAAGAAGGAAGAACAGACATAACAATGTTGGCTCATGCATGTTTTCTGATATTCAAATAGACCATACGGAAATGTGAAAGGCATAGATATAAGAGGTAACCTGTGGATCCTCAATAGAAATAAGAGATTGCTTCCCTTTAATTGAGAACCTGAAGAACAAGAAGGCAACAAAGTAAAATTACCCAACGGATATATTTTGACAAGTTAAAGCAAAACACAGAAATATCTAACTATATACCAAAATTTCATACCCTTTGCTACTCTTCAGGAAGAAGGTACCTTCTCCATTACAAGATACACCAACATCTGATGTATTTAATTTGCGTCCATAAATATCAAAGAAACTAACCTAAATCAACAACATATGAACAAATGTGAGCAGCTTACCCTGAAAAATAAACCTGTAGGAAGGTTTTTGCTTTTAAAAAGTCCCAATATGCTGAAAAAGCAGAAAAGAAGGGAAAGGATGGAAGCAAACAGAAATAGCAGGCGAGGAGGAACTGGAAAAAAGGTAGTCGCTCAGCTAAATAATTAGTTCTGGAATCAAAGATTAAGAAGGAAAGAAGTGAGCACAGAACACAGATAGGACGAAATGCACAACCTGCACTGCACAAAAGTTACAACCTTCCCTTTCTCTTAATTGCTTTTGAGAAATGGAAACTTCCTTTAGAAACCTTTCAAGTGGCAAGAACTAGACATCCTAGACTGACAACAATTAGGGTTCATACTCTTTCTCCTACAAATGCAAGTGATATGGCTTTGGTTTTATCTTCGTATTGTTCCTCCAAGAATCTGCTTGAACTACCCATTAACTATTTCTTTTTAGTGGGCGTTTGGACATAAGAATTGTAAAATTCCAAAAAATAAGTGAAAAAAATTTCAAGTGAAATTGGTGTTTGGAAATTTGAGTTGTTTTTGGACATGAATATAATTTTGGGTTGTTTTTGAAGTTTTGTGAGTGATCTGAGTGAATTTTGAAAAAAAGTTTTTGGAATTTTTCAAATTATCAAAAAAATCCTAAATTCATCTTCAAGTGAAAATGAAAAATTTTCGGAAAAAAAAAAACGAAAACACTCTTATGTCCAAACGGGCTCTTAGTTATACTGATTACAAAAAAAAAGTACTTCTTTAAGTTCTCCCAGTCCCATACAAACTAAGATTTAGAGATGAGTCAAAGGTAAAATTTTGTCCCCACCACTCGCCTCTATTAGTTGGCAGTAGAGTCAAATGATTTACTTCCTGATGGCAATAATCGTTAACAATTGGATCAAAAGAAATTAATAGCAAGTCAATAACACTTCTTCTAGCCTTCATCCCAAAAAAAAATATATACACTTCTTCTAGTAAAACATAAAACAAATAAGGTTCAAGCTAAAATCCAAGAAGCTAGTACGAAATTTCAGATATATCATAAAGTCATCTTGAAGAGAGGTTCTTATAACGAAAGCAAAAATCTCGTTTAAACTTCCGCACTACTTATGATGTTCTCCATGCAAAGATAACAGAGTCAGTTTGGATCTCTCTCAATCCTCTTTGGTAGTCTTAAAAAAAAACACAATTGCTTGATGACTTTGAACTGATATAATAGGTGAGTGAAATTGTCCACGCGAGTTTTTGAGAGAGATAGCTGAGAAGAAAGGTCAACAGCCGTCGTGGTTGAACATGACAACCGTGAATTAAGAGAAGATTTGTTTCATATCTTAAATAGAAATAAGAGAAGTTCTTTTTTTTTTTTGGGTGATAAGGAAGAGAGAAAATTTATGTATTAGCAAGGAACATATAAAGCATATAATACGTGAGTAAAATTTTCCATAAGAGTTTTTGAGAGAGATAGCTGAGAAGAAAGGTCAATGGCAGTCGTGGTTAAACACGACAACCTTGAATTATCACATTGGAACTTTAAGAGAGAAGACTTGTGTTCGTCTCTTTAAAAAGAAATAAGAGATTTTTTTTTTTTTTGCGACAAGGAAGAGAGAAGATTTGTGTATTAGCAAGGAACATATAAAGCTAAAAGTTCCTCACAGGCATGCTCTCATACAGCTGATATGGCTTTGTATTAAGAAGTTAATCAGTAGAGAAACTTTGCCTTAGGCTTTCATCTCCTCTTAGAAAGACATTTGTTTGCTAAATTATCTCTTTTAAGGATTTATCTCTTTTGCCCCTCTAAGAAACTACAGTTTTGATTCTTTTATCCGCTCTCCCACCAGCAGTACGCTATCTTTCTTGACCATTCTCTTTCAAAGTCAAGAACATTGTTGGGTCATGTTAGGTAAACCATTGATTTCATTGAAAATTTTCAAGTAATACAACTTCGAAGAAGACATACCAAAAGAATTCCCAAATTCTGTTCCGGAGAAGCTTGAGCATTTCGATGATTCTGGCAAACGAATTACATAGCATGACCAAACAATCAGAACAAGGTAAAACACAAAACACATTGTGACAACTAATTTTACATACAAACTAGCACATCACAATAGTTAATTCTTAAGTATCAAAGAGTGATATGTTCATAAGACTTGATTCTTTTCCTCTTCTTTATTCAGGGTGATTCCACTAAAAGTTTTTTTTCTTTTCCGGAAAATGATTTCACTCAAAGTCTTCAAAAGTAGTTAATACAGAAGTGATGAACAATACATATTTGATCTAACCAAAACAGAAAACAAGACAACCTTTTCCAGATGGATGAAATATCAGATGCAAAGGAAACAGGACTCACAGCAGAATTCCATGGTACCTCAGTTCTCAGTTTTTTTTCCATCTCAACCTATGTCTAATAGAAGACACAATAAGTTCTTCAAACCTTAATGCCAAACTGACTGGGGAAGAAAGAGACCAATACTAATTGATCAAATACAGACAACATGCTTGAGTTGCCTCATTTCAGAAAAGTGTTTTAATACATACTCCAATCCCAGATGGAATTTCCATCTTTGTTTCATTTGTAACAGACCGGTACTGCCACATGCATTTTGCAGGTGAAAAGCAAGGGTTGGCACAGTTGAAAAAAGGATATAACACCAGTGAAACATAAAGTGTAACAGCGACAAGAGGGTCTTTTTCTAAGTGTATTAGAGGACTGCCGTGAAACTAATTCTTCACTTATTCAAACCACTATTTCACTCAACTAAATACCATAAGTCCAATTTTAGACATTAATATATGACCAGTCAAAAAAAAATATGTGACCAGTCGTAATTTACCATTCACACTATAAGAGCATGTGACTGAGTTTATTCACCTGCAACATTGCTATGAGCATCACAAGCAGCGCATAGGAACCAATCCCACCAGTATAAACCTGCAATAAAAGAAGACCACAAGTCCCACGGTGTGGGATAATACTGGGTATGTTGTTGTTGTTGTAAAAGAAGACCATAAGTTAAAGCAGAAAAGATCTAAACATTATCATCAGCAAGTAACCTCAACATGTTTTTTAAGCATGTCTCTGCCGACAGTTAGCAACTTGGATATATTAGAAGATATTAAGAATGCCGTACCTCATTTAACTCTCTTTGTTGCAAAAACACTTTCAAAATCAAACATAATGGTCGTAGAGGGGGCCAGTTAGACATAGCATCCTATAGAGGTTTGCAAACACAGTAACATCAGATGCAGTTAGTTTCTACATCAGTAGATTTTCACTGTTCAGCGAGTGGATACATCAGCACAAACCTTAATAAATTCAGCAGCCCTGGGTCCATTTTCCACATCAAAACTGTGGTCAAAACAGAAAATTAGTAGTAAGAAGTTAGCTAAATAACCATATGCTATAGCAAGTGATATAAAGACCCCTTTTTGTCAACCCATAAGAAACTTATCTTCAAAATACAAACTCAATTCGTCCCTCAAGTCACCGTACTCTACCATGTCCAAGTCATCTCAACCAACTAAACGTTTAAAAGCAGTTTGGCTAATTCGATAGTAAATCAGAGTACTATCCCTATTAGCTTACTAAACCTTCTTTTTATAAGGGACTATTCTTAGTAAACCCTTATTTTATTGAGATGAGCCATGGCAGTAACTTCATTGATGGAATGAGCAACTCCGACAGAAATTTAGCCTCCATTTCTTCCCAATACCACCCACTTCTTCATCAAAATATATCCTCTCCCAGAAGTGTGCATTATTCATTTTATACCAAGTAAATCGACTGACCAAAGTTTTCATCTGTTTGGTTCTTTCTTCTTTCTTTCTTCAACTTGTGCTTTTCAGTCATTTTTGGTTTTAAGAGTTAAGGAATTTTGATTTTCTGGTTAGGTTCCTGGCTTTAACAAATTGAAATAGGAGTATATATAGTGTGCTAGGGTTTGCCTTAAATTTGGGAAGGCCCCACTACAGCCAAGAGAAGGAGCAGCAACACTTTTTTTTTCTGATCTTATTCACACTGTCACATCTCAAGCAACTACTTGGTCTTCCACCTTCCGCTCTTTCTCTATCCTCCTAACTTGCATTTTCTTCTCAATGCCCCCAGGTTCCCACTTTTGCTCTATAAGTTTTGCTATGAATCTCCCCACTCTAAGTACTTTTGCTCTTTAGGCCGTGCACGATGAACTTTAACTTATTAACGGAACTTCTGCGGTTATTTTCAGGCATCAGACAAAATGTCAGTGACCACTGGAATAACATTTGCATATGATCGTAATTGGTCTGGAAAATGACTTGTTGCGGGAAAATGAAACTAAGTACCACTATCACAACACGGTTACAAAGTACTCCATTTGACTCAATAATTGCAAAGGTAGAAATTTTGTGTGGATTGGTCTGGAAAATGACTTGTTGCGGGAAAATGAAACTAAGTACCACTATCACAACACGGTTACAAAGTACTCCATTTGACTCAATAATTGCAAAGGTAGAAATTTTGTGTGGATTGGTCTGGAAAATGACTTGTTGCGGGAAAATGAAACTAAGTACCACTATCACAACACGGTTACAAAGTACTCCATTTGACTCAATAATTGCAAAAGTAGAAATTTGTGTGGTGAATCAACGCACTTGGTTAGGTATTTATAATACAATTTCTCTTAATGTTGAATGGTGACTTCTAACTGATATTGACATAGATCAATTGTCTCTAATTCTATGAAGAGTGTGCATTATGCATGTTTACCATTTCTCTTCACCAATCTATAAGTAGCCAAATCATAGATATTATGGAAGTTCCCAACAATAAGTAGTAAGGAAAATGGGTACTAAGATGAAGTTGCAGCGTGCTTTCTCATCCATTTTGTTAATTGAAATATTTACAAACTGATATTTGCTTTTGCTATTATTATTGTTGGGAAAAGAAAGTGCACAACATCTCCCACCACCATCTAACTAGCTCTAGAATTTGTGCCAAAACTGCCAATATACAAATTCCTAACACCTAGGCTACAGTTATATTGTAGGGTTTGGAGGATGGCCCGTCTCAATATCAGACTTAGTCAAATGAGTTCAAAAGGTAGGTAGTCTTGTTTGCATAGTAAATGTTTGGCCGACCTTTAGAGGAAGCAGCTAAAAATAATGAGGTATGTCCCAAAGCGATTTCCAGTTACAACGGATGAGGATTGGGTTGTCATAGGTTTTTTCTCTAACTTTCAAGAAGCACAGAAGGGGAGAGACTGGTCAACTCTCCATTTCATTTTGTTAGCTCATTAAGATAATAAAGTCTAAACTAATATGAACAAATTGGCAATCACATGCACCAAGCAAGAAACTCAAACAAAAGAGGAACACAAGATAAAGGATTATCCCAAAACACACAAAAAAAATTACATAATAAAATCTGTGGAATTATTTCCATTAGATAATAAACTGAAATCAAGAATGGAAAAGCCGAAAAGCACAAATCAAGCTCCCCTGGGTCCAAACTATCCAAATGACCACCAAGTAGGGGCAAGATAATTTGCAGCAAGAGAACGGAAGAAGTTCTCGCCAATTCAAAACATGGTTTTATTTAGCTACATTTCAGGATAAAGACAACACAAATAAGCATAAAAAATATGAACTATCTTCTACAAACTTACAATAGTATTGTCAGAATCCCATAAAAGTAGTACATAATCAAACCTTATATCAAATGAAATGCCACTTTTCTTCTCCACAAATTTGATTATTGGCACACGAGCCTTTGATATCACCTAATTTGGAAAAGCACATGAAAAATCCAGATTGTAAGTTCTCTTCGCAGAAACCTATCACAAGGTTGGGGGAGGGGGGAAATGAAAGAAAATGTTCTTCATTGAGAGATCACAGGGTCATGTCATGAACCTGTATCTTCTTTGCAACTCTTTTTTGTGAGAGAGCCCTGGAAAGAGCCTGTAACCCAAGTTGAGGACTTCTAATATCTGATCCTAAAATCACCAGCTGTATATCAAAGAGTAGCTAACACGTTAATTTAACTTCGATCATTTTTGTTTCCACACCACAATCAGCCAACAAGTTATATATGTCTAATGACTGTGAATGAAAAGATCTATCATCACAAACAAAGCAAGTCTGCAAACTTAAACACATTCATAACAAGGTAACCACCACAGAGCAGTATCACGCTCCAGAACTATTTTTTCAATAAGCAACTAATTATGTTTCTCATTTAAAAGCACATGCTCCTTAATTGGGTACAACAGCCTTTACAGGTTTCACTTCACAGAATAAATGGTCAAGTACAGGATGTCCAGGTTAGCATGATGCTTTTTGTTGCATGCCAATGTGGAGGATTTGGAACCCAACCAGTACAGTATTGAGGGGTAGTTGTTGTTCCTGTTGTACTTTTTCTTTGGGGGAATATGAAGATATTGAGGGGTACTGTTATTGTTGTTAAAGTTAGGATTCTTATAAGCTCAACTTTAAGCAGAAGTAGCAGCACTTCAGTGAAAAACAACAACAACAACAACAACAAGCAGAGTAGGCTTACATCAACATCACTAGTAGGAAGATATAACCCTGTCTTGAATGATCCGAAGACTTCTGGCTGGAAAAAGGAATAAGAATGATAAATTAAAACAACAAGCTACAACAGAGTAAATCAATCTGCTTCTGTACATCACAGATATAATGTGCTATATACTGATGGGAGGAGAACGGGAATCGTGAGAACAGACCTTGCAGTTGGGCCAGATATATCTGATAACATCAAAAACACATTCTATGGCTGCATTACGAGATGCTTGCTCCTCAGGTGTAGGTGATAAAAACTCACAAAAATCTATTATCTCTGCAAATATTGCACACAGCAAATTTTAGCAAATTTAGCTGCACGGCTTCTAGGTCAAAAATATGTAATAGTATATAAATATGTGTACATAAATATGCATGCACACAACAACAACAAGCCCAGTGTAATCCCACACGTGGGGTGGTGGGGTCTGGGGAGGGGAGGGTCCAGTAGACCCTCGGCAAATATGCATGCACACTACACTTTTATCCAAGGGTGTGGTCTATTGGTCAATAAAGTGGAAGGAGGACCATGAGGTCTCATATTCAAATTCTAGCAGAGGCAAAAGATACTAGGTGATTTCTTCCCACATGCCTATGCCTAGATAGCCTTATCTAGCAGAGCTACCCGATACCCAAAGGGTGATAGATTTGAAGTTTATGAGTTCTGAGGACCTTGCGCTTGCCACCGAACCCACAGACCATTTATGTTACTGGGTTCTAGTTTATTATACGTAATGGATTTCTCAAACACATATATGGGGTCCGGGCTAAACTGCCAAACCTGTACCATATATTGCATCTGCCCTCCAGGTACCAATGTTAGTGAGAGGCAGATACCATATGGAATAGTCGAGGTGGACCAAGCTAACCGGACACCGCCGTCATCAAAACAAAATTATGCATGCACAAAAACACGTGTGTGAACAGTACAGGCATACATCCATAATCGATACATATACAAAGTAAATTCAATTGCACTGCTTCTTCTAGGGGAGTCAGAATTTGAAGCTTATGGGTTCCGTATTCTAGTCATTTTAAGTTATTGGATTCTAGATTACTAATTTGTACATATTCAACGAATTTACAGTTACAAGGTTTGGAGCAAAGTTACTTGTAAAAACTAAAGGGAATGTTATACACATGTATAGATATACACATACACACACATATCTATGTGTTTGCGTGAGCTTATTCATTCTTTACAATCATATTTCAGTTGAGGCTTGATTATAGATTAATCACAACCAGAAGACATTAACGAGACAATTAAAAGCCTATTTTGAGAAGTTAAATCGGAAAAAAAAAACTGAAAACAGAATTACGAGAACTAGAGACGACGTCGCAATACCCTTATGAAGCTGAAGCATAGGACTCTTAAACCGACAATTAGCACGAAACCAATTGCCTTCAAGTCCTCTCGTTGTTTCCTTAACCGGCAACGGAGTAGCAGCAGCTGACACCGGCGTCGAAACGGAACCGTTATTCAGCTCGGCGGCGTCGCCGTCGAGGTCAAGTGAGAAGTAATCAGGCGCAGCGGTTTCCGGTGAGGGACATTGGAGAGTAGATAGAGAAATTTCGTTGCGGAATACGAGGTAAGGTTCATGTTCGTCGGAGGACGACGGAGGTGGGTGGTCGGTGGTGGAGGTAGTGGTGGCGGAAAGAGGGCTGAGAGTTTCGTACAAAATACCCTCAACCTCCATTGGTTTACTGAACCGCACAATGTGCCGCGCGTAGTTTACGGTCGGGGAATTAAGTTGGACTGTTTTAGTGGGGTATTTTTGATACGGTCGAAAAAGTTGACGGGTAGATTATAAACCCTGGATCCAATTTAGGGTTTTGCTTTTGATTTTTTCTTTTCTTTTTTTTTTTTTGGATAGAAATCTAAGTAGCAAATCCTATTAACAAATGAACCGAGAGGTCTTTGAGTTTGAGTTTTGGGAATAAAATTACCTTTGGTAAGGAGCACTTTTATCTTTAGAATGAGACTTTTCGGAGTAATTGGATTAGTCGCGCTATAAAAATGAGTAGCGTACAATAACATATTTATTGTAATTCCACAAGTCGTATATAGAGAGGATAGAGACTAGAAAGTATACAACCTTACCCTATTTGTCTAGGTAGATGGTTGTTTCCGATAGACCCTTGGCTCAAAGCAAGCATACATAATCACGTCAGTGTAGAGAAAAAATATGCAGTAGTAAATAACTCAAAGAAACAACAACTAGATAATACTCCCTTCGGTCCAAAATAAGTGATTTTTTTATTGTTTTCACATATAATAAGAAATTCATCTTTTAATATTAATTAGCAATGAAATTGACCGTGTTAGCATTTACTATCTCTTCACATAAACACTCCTAATACATACTTCAGCATTATTTACTCCAAGGACAATGTAGGAAAAAATAATTAATTCATTCTTGAAATCTGAAAAAATCACTTATTGTGGACCGATGAGAGTAATAACTCAAGCACAACATCGTCATTGAAATATTACAATATGGAAATACGATAAAAACAATATCACTATGGGAATAAAAGGAAAGACGCCTGACTCCTTGTTACCCTTCTACATGATTCTCGACCTGCACACTCTCTTAAAAATAAGTATCAAACACCGAATAAGAAATGAAAAAATAAAAAAAGAAGGAAACAAAAACAAATCGAAACCAAAGCTCACATGTTCTTTCATTACAAATTCTCTGCTGCAATTTGGGACTGACAGACCGCCTGCAAAGCAAGTTTGGGTTGAAAAGCATACCACAGGGTAAGGGGCGGAAGCAGAAATATATAGAATCATCCTGGCATGTTGCACTTACTTCATCTGGCAAGAGAGGAACAATAGGATATTTCAAAATAGCAAAACAACTGAAGACCAACTAGTGAAATTGGTGGCCTAGGAGATCCATGGTAGAAGTAGCTGTAAAGTAAAAGTGGCAAGGTGCTTGAAGAGAATGAATTACTATCCATAGCTTGATTCCTTCTTCTCCAACCAGGAGTAGTTTAGGTGATTGTAGATCTCGGGACCGTAGTGTTCTTTGATTTTGTTCTTTACGTAGTATGTTATTTCGCAGACTCTTGAGGGTTATTTGTTTTATACATAAATATTTTCCATAGTAATAAAAAATTTAATTACCAAAAAAGGAAATTGAATTAATTTATGCTGATGGAGGTTTGCTTTAATGGTAAAATATCTTCATCATCAATTGATATGTTAACATATTTCACTAATGTGAAGTATAAGTCAAAACAAAATTCATTCTCTAGAGTGGAGGGAAAACAAATTGGTTTGTGTTTTTCTTTTGGTAACCAAAATCGTTTTTGTTTTAAAACGATTTTTTACTAGGAGCCTTAATTAATAAATCCAAGACTTGATAATGGTGTATTTTATAAATAGATTTTGTTAAAATTTTCAGGCACGCAATATTTACACCAAACAAATGAATATTGATATACGTAATTATCATTTATCCATGATTAAGCAACATGTATTCTCATTATAGTTTTTAATAGTTTGAACAAATTGTTTGGTGTAAGCAATGAGTACCATGGTGCAACGGACTAAAGTTGCTCCAATGAAAACAGTTGTTCGGAGTCTTCAAAATGCTACAATACCCATATCAGATCCTTCAAAAATGCACAATTTTTGGATGATTCCACACGCAATTGGCAGAGTTTTCGAAAAATCCGAGCAACATAAACACTCTCTAATGACTTTTATATTTGATGTTAACAAATTCTGGGAAAGAAACCACGAATAAGCCTGTATAAATTATAGGAGCTATACATATTATAAATCAGATGAATACATCACGGTCTAATGAGCTCTACCTTTGCTGTCTACAAACTCATAAAAACCAGAAGAAAGAAATGCTGATAAGCTGAAGGAAAGTATAGCAAGAAGCTATACATATGCAGAAAAGAATATTTGGTTACTCTACATAATATTACCCAATCATGTCGATAATTGTACCATAATAAAGTTGAACAAGTTGTTCAACATTAAGTCAGTTCTATCTATAGTTAAAATCCAATGTCAGTATCCCTCTACATCATTCTCATTGGACAACCATGGAAATAGCTCATTTTTTCTTGCCAGTTCCTCTTATTTTATTGAGGAAGCTCGTGACAGGTCCTGTTTGTGTCAAGTAAAGAAACTTGTCACAATCCTTTGCACCAATCTCAGTAAATGCATCTATAACTGTCTTGATAAACCCCGCCAAAGAAATTTTAAAACTCGGTGAGCAGCTCTTGTCACCCTCATCGACATCTTGAACACCTCCCTTGACAAGGCTACCTACTTGAGCACCATCCATATATGTCTTACACGCCACGAGTATATCTAGAGCACTTTGTACGAAATGCCCTACTACAAAATCCTCAAAGTGCTGCAGCAAGAGCCACGATTGGAATTAGTATTTAATGTAGAACCACAAAGTTTGAAAAAGCCATTACAAAGTCGAGAAAAAGTCGTAAAGGACATGCAGCATAACAAAACTTATTTGGTATTAGATGGTTAAGAAAACCAATTCATGCACGTTATGATCACAACATACAAACAATTTAAGAAAATAAGGATACCTTTGGGGGCCTTCTAACGGAGAAGACCATTGTTTTCAGATTTAAAATATAAGTGTTCTCATTATACTGCAGTGAGCTTGCTTCTCCTTTAGGTGTCCCGCTCATGCCTGCCCAACCAGGCTCATTGAAATAGGGCTTTGCATTCAGAATTAGCCCTTGTATGGACACCAAAACTTGTAGCATGGTAGACTCACGAGGGATCCATTTCTCCTTCCCTGTGCCGCTCCAAGTGTTGAGAAGACTCAGGCAGACTTTTCCACAAGCATATAAATTAGGATTGAGTCGAAGTCCAAACGAATGGTAGTGAACTTGCTGGCAACAATAAGTTGGGAGGTGTTAGGCTTAAGGTCGAAAGAGGATAAAGTAGTACAGTATCCAGAGAGTTCAGTGGCGGAACCGAGATTTTCACCAAAGGGATTCAGAAACTAAAAAAAGTAAACACGCCAAGAAATCAAGGGAATTCAACAGCTAATAACTATACATGAAAAAAGTTTTAAACTTATATACACAGTGTAATTTTCCGGCAAAGGGGGTTCAGTCCTAGCCTGGCTCTGCCCATGAGCAAGACACGTACCGGGGGAACATTGGGATAGTTGCTTGGAAAGAGAACATCAAAGAAGAAAAGGCCATCATGGTATGGAGTTCCATCAGCTCCCTTAATAACTGCCCTCAACAGATCCATTCTTGTTTCATACACCCTGACAAATATTGTATCTGCTCAATAAAAGATGACCATATGAGAGTGGTCAGAAAAAGTTGCAAAAGCATGTGTTATAGTTACACGTGAAGGCTTTTAAGACTATCATGACTAGACAGTATTTCTAGGCTTTGTTTGTTAAATTTCAAACGTATGATGAAAAAGAAAATCATAACACATCACTTAGAACTTTGCTTGTAATACCAGGCAGATCTTTCTCCAAGATTTTCCATTCCTCCTGTATTTTCTTGGCCCAACTCTTAGAAGGCTGTAACAGAGTGAAAGATGCAATAAGAAGATGAAGCCAGAAGTAATTGTAGTTTCGGAATCTTACTTGGGTTTAACTAACCTGGTTTTTTGAAGAAGCAGAATAGTAATGGTCCGTATAATCCTGAACAGTATCAAATTTTTTGAAAAGACGGAGCTTCTTCACTGTTTCACCTAATTCTGTATGTTGTTCCCCATTAGAAGCTGGCCCCGAAGGAATTGATGGACTTGCTGTAGTTGTTGCACTTTTAAGCAATCCCGGATTCAAGGGCGCAAAATCCAATTCCTGAGGGAAATAGTTCATAGCCCCTGACGCATGAGTAAATCCTGATGAAACCTGAGTGGTTGGATTAAGTAATAAATCCGTCCAATCAGGCACTCGAGATCCCATGGAAAAATTTGGGGGATAAAACGCACTAGGAGTAGATTGGTTATCCCAACCATAAGAAGCTGTAGCATGGGATGAATGGTATTTCTTTTTACAATGGGAAAACAAATGTTTTTCTGCCCCAGATGAGAGGTTCATTGAACTACTTTTTCCCTCAAAATTTGAACTTCCGATGGATAATAGTCTCTCTTTGTCTAAAGCAGGTCCTAGAGATGACCAAGACTCCCTAAACTGTGTAGGCTGACTAACAAGAGTTGAGCTGCTAGATGAAGTGGAGTGGTTCCTTGATGCTATTTTTCCATCGGCGGGACAAGGCATCCAAGGGATTGAAGCCTCAACTCCAGGGGGAATATCCATGTTATCAAAATGTGATTTCATAACACCGTCATACAGTAAGTCATCATAATACATGTCTATGTGCTCATCAATAACAAAATCATCTATAGTAATTGGATTATCTGATGCTGAAGGGCACTTCTTCTTTGAAGACTGAGCCCCATCTACTGATCCACTATTAGCTGAACTACGATGACCAAGGGAAACATCGACCAATATATCCTGCAAGAGAGGTTATTGACAAAATTAGTCCCCCAAAAGAACAGCATAGAAGATGAACAGAACCAGTAGTATGAGAAGATCGTGTTGGCAATCCTCTGATTACCTTCCCCTTGCCACTAGATTTTACATTTCCATCAATGTGCTTAACATCACTGATATCTTCATCCACGTCAACATCTATTATTTCATGGAAAATAACCTACAAAATAATACATTACCACTAGAATCATAGGCGACGTTAAAGTTATAAGGAAAAAAGATTCAAGTCAAAACAATAATTACTTTGTCTTGTCAATAGTACCAAGGTTCCAGCAGAATCTCTTGCAAATTTTGAATAAAAAGCATACATGGACACGGTCAATTACAGAAAAGATATAAAGAGGGGTTAGCTAATCAGAGGGACTCTAGTCCTTTTTCAATTTTCTTTTTTCCTGAAGAGGCATTCAATACAAATAAAAAGATTTCTAAGGGAGGAAATAGGAACTTTTAATCATTTAAAAAGAAAAAATAAATTCAAATTAACTTTTATAAAAGATCATAAAGAACGTACAACAAGATCATTTTGAAGGCAGGGTAAGTAACAAGAGCACTTCTTTCATAACGGTGGCGCATGGACCAATGCGCGCTCACCTCACTAATCTACAAGTACCTACTACCTCCCACCACCTACTACCTCCCGCCAGCACAAATACCAACTAACTCTGCCCCACCAAGATTTCGACAAATAGGAAAAATCACCTTGAGTATTTTTGCCTCTGCTAGGATTTTGAGCTCGGTCTCCCACGATTCATTTAGCTTCATTGACTATTAGGATACACCCATTTGTGACAATGCCTACGCACTTTATTCTCGTTATTTTGATAAAGTAATAATTTATTGACGTGTGAAAAATTCCCATATACAAGTGATACACAAACTAAAACACCTGGACAAGAATGTGGTTTTCCATAATAGACCCCCAATCATCTATGCTAACAGGAACTTCGTGGGTGCACCAAACTTTCATAAAACCGAAAGATTAGCTCTCAACTTTACAAGAACTTTTTCCACCCCCTCAAGAGATCTTCTATCTCCCCCACCACCACCACCAGCACTCCCCACCCCCCCAAAAAAAAACCTCCAAATCCAGTAGTACCAAATAAAGGCCAAAAATGTGAAAAAAATCCTTTGAACCAAGGACAAAATAGATTTGAGAAAAAATTGAACTGAGAGTTTAATACAGCTTCCGCCTACCACCTAAACAGCTGCAATGATAACAAAATTCGGAAAGAAAAAAAGGAACCAAGTCCTTTTTTCTACAGATGTACTTCTGTACACAGAAGTACAGAAAAAATAATATGAGCACTTTTCACAATACGGTAGATGCTAACTCACTTCCTCACCATTCTAAACATTAAACATTCCCATATATGAATCCAATAATCAAGCATTACAGTTAATTCTACTTCCTTGTTTTTGCACTCTGTAACTTCAGACATTACAATAATGTAAACTTAACACACTTATCTAAACCAACAGTAAGTCAAAAGACTTGGTATAAATTTCTTGTATCCTAAGATATACTCTATGTTGCATGTAAGGGATGAAGATATAATAATATCATGATTTCTGAGCTGACGGGTTTAAAGGTTGTTATATCTATGGATAATGCATCGACAGTATGCACGAGTCTTCAGGGAGAAAAGAGAAAAGAAAACTTATATGGTTACTTGCGTGTTCATCCAAATGCCATGATGTGTTAACGTGTTGAGGAGAAAAAACATAATACTTGGAGCACCATTTTTTAAGCAAAACTTGGTAAACTGGCTAGGATAAGCCCCCCTAACCTTTGCATTTTCTCACAGTCATGCAAAGCAAGCCTGGAATTAATGACTATGCGATCAAGCATCAAACTCAGAATTTGAATTAATAATGTTCTGGAGAAGGGTAGTAGCTGCGAAGTATGGAGTTTTAAACAATAGATGGTTTTCTAGTGAATAAGCCATATTGAAGGGGGGTTTTACTTTTTAGGGGAGGGATTGGAACTAGATGCGTTAGTTATACTGTTCGTAAGAAGCATAATGCATTCTTGGGATGATGACATCTGAAACATACTCAGCGATGCTATTTTAATGAGAGGAAAATTTTAATTAAAGAGGTACTACACTGTACAATCCAATATAAATGAGGTAGGTTTCCCCAAGTCCGTAAGGAGTCCATAAGTCCCAGGATATATGGTGTGGTGCAAATCCGTTTTCTACCCATCTATCCCGTCCTTGTTGGATAAAGTTACCCGATACCTGTTGTTGCCGGGGGGAGATAGCAAGTATGCAAGTATCCGGTGTAACTGTGTATGGTCCGAACACCATGATTATTTTTAAAAAAAAGATATATACCTCATATCAATTAATTTTTTTTGTTCCAACAGATAATCTGATAATCTGAATTTCATATCAAGAAACAATCTGTTACACCGTAAAATGGTAGTCCGTTCTACCAATATGACCTATATATATATACACATAATGATATAGTACTCCACACTCAGAGATATGGGACATTCTGCATTATGATGGATGATAGAGAGGCTATGGTAGCAAGCAGTTATATCAGAAGGGCTGACCAACGATCTTCCTTTTTTTTTGTTGAATAAAGTGATGTGACCAGGAGATCCTGTGCAATATAAACTTCAAGAAGGGCATTCAGAAGTTGGAGTGTGTTAGTTCTTCCAAAAAATCCTTGATTTCTTGGGAGGAGTGATAAGAGACACAATGATTTGGAGCCGGTGATGGCGACAACATTACCAGATTAACAACTTAATTTCACTTCCCGAATAGGATTTAAGTTATATACAATGACAGTGTACTTAATTTTTTACGCCATCAATGTAATTTAACCTATTACAATAAGTTGCTTACCATTTAGTCTAGGTTACCAATAAATGCTAAGTACTATTAAATAGAGTTACCTCTAAGGCTACAATTACCTTTTAAGAGACCTGACTATATAAATAATTTTTACATCGTCAGTGCAAAGAACTTAACCTCTTCCTAATAAAAAGAAAGTAAATTATCTGCAAAGCCAAAAGCTTTAACAACTTTATACCTGCTTTTGCTTAGGAGATTTCGATTTGGAACTCCAATTGATAGGTCGTGATATTTCCACTACCTCCGCATCAATTGAACTCCCACCTGAAAATACTCTTTTCCTGTGCATCAATAATACCATCTCAAATCACATACACCCAAATACTTAAAAAAACAAAACAAAAAAAGAAACAAGAAACAAGGAAATGATCAATTATGTCTATCTTTCTTTCTTTTCTTTCTATTATAACTAAGAAATCCTTCATGTCATGCGACCAGGAGGTCATGCCTGTTGTACAAATGCAGGGTAAGGCTGCGACGCTGCGTACAATAGACCCTTATGGTCCGGCCCTTCCCCGGACCCGCGCATAGTGAGAGCTTAGTGCACCGGGCTGGCCTATAACTAGGAAAGCCTAAGGGCCAGTGGCCCACATGGTTCGAAACTGAGTGAGATAACAGAGCCGCCGCTCCACCCTTCTCCACTTCAACCACTTACATAGTTACATATCACTTAAATATTAGGCTTTTGTCTGCAGCAGAGTTCAAATCATCAGGGTCTGTGTTGCCTTACTTCAATAACATCAAAATTATAGACCCCAAAATACTTTTTTTTTTTTTTAAGTTCATCAATTTAGAGTCGTATTTTACAAATTTTCTCTGAATTCAATACAATCAAGAATCACACCCCCCACCACCACCACCAAATACTTTTATTGAGGAATAATATAAAAGCAAAAAACTTCAATAAAAGATAATGATCAACTGGGTGTGTCTGTCTGTCTGTGTGCTTACATGGAATTGCGAGTGACATATTGAGCACGCGGTGTGGGCGTCTCCATTGGTCTCCGATTGTGTGAATTGATCAAATCGGCGATTAGGGCTAAACTCCACAGCTTCTCATCATCTTATAATTATTATTATACATGCAAAATCGACTCTCTGTTCCGTCTCCACCGGGATTCTATATTTAACATAATACTATGTGTGTGTGATAGAGAGAGTTTTGTTCCAAATGGAGTCAATCTAGCTTCCCGACTCGCTCTTCCTGCGCCTAGTTAAGTAGCCGCTTAAATCATGCGGGCAAGCGCTCCTTAGAGTCCGATTATATTTGGATTTATGCTGTGCGCTACTTGCATTAGAACCCGATTATATTTGGATTTGAAGCGCTCCCTATCAAGTATTTTTCCATGCCTCTAATTAATAAAAAGCAGTCACATTCATCTTATAATTATTATTATACATGCAAAATCGACTCTCTGTTCCGTCTTCACCGGGATTCTATATTTAACATAATACTATATGTGTGTGAGAGAGAGTTTTGTTCCAAATGGAGTCTATCTAGCTTCCCGACTCGCTCTTCCCGCGCCTACCGCTTAAATCATGCGGGGGAAGCCCTCGTTAGAGTCCGATTATATTTGGATTTATGCTATGCGCTCCCTGCATTAGAACCCGATTATATTTGGATTTGAAGCGCTCCCTATCAAGTATTTTTCCATGCCTCTAACTAATAAAAAGCAGTCACATTCACTACACACCTTCTTTGATGATAGCATTGGGCGTTAATAATTCATTGGTATCAAATCAAACTAACTTTGTATTTAAGTGATTTACTACAAAAAGCTAAGTTTAATATTTCAAGAAAACTATATTATATACATATATAAATTAAATTTTTGTAATGTCTCGATTAATTTATTGGACAATTGACCCGTGTTTTCAAATATTAGAGTAGATACTATATGTATTAAATCAATTATCGTCCACCTTTCTAGCTAGAAATTTAATCTAAGATTTCCTAGTTGAATCTCTCGATCTTAACCATTATCAAAATCATCCTTTATTGGAGTCTTTATAAATAGTAATTTTTCTAAATGATTTATGAACTTTTTCATTCAATGTACTAATTTGCGAACCTCGACAAGATTAATAACCTCTATTTCACCAATATTTTTCTTCATGTTGTTTCTTTCAATCTTAATAGCATCCAGGAGGCAGGAGGACTTTTAAGAATGGGGTGATTTTTGTCATGTCATTCCCAAAATACACATGAATTAACTTGACCAATTCAACAAAAAAGAAAAAAAAGGAATAAGAAAAACAATCAGTAATTTTCTTTTAAACAAAAATAAAAACAAATGAAGATCATACATAAAACCTCATTCCTTATCAAACCAGATTTTTAGTAACAAGACCCAAGCTTTTCTTTTTTTATTTATCTTCAATTTACAAAATATAGTAAAGTGATTCACATTTAAGAACTTCGGTTCGATATTTCATAATTCAATTTATCACATGATACCAAATACCGTACCAAAGTCATTTGGCACAGATCATCATTCTTATTTGGTTCAATACAAGATAATAATTTTTGGATTACCAATCTTAGGATAAAATAACAAAATAACCAATATGTCCTCCAATATTCTCTTCCTTAAATACTTTAAGAAAGTCAAGGTAAAATCATAAATAAGTTTTTCTAGTGCAAAATTAAACTCATATATTTTATTATATCTTGCATATATTATTTTAGTCTATTAGTTCAATATATATGTAACGACCCGGTCAGTCGGTCCGTAGAATTTGCTAAGTTATTCATGTTTCTGCCTTGTTATGCATTGTTTAGTTGTTTATGATGTGTTGGAGTCAGGTGGTTCGGGTTCGGAGTGGTTGTAATGAGAATTGAGACACTTAGTCTCTTAGAGTAGCCTTATAGTTAGAAAAATCAACTGGGAGTTGACTTCTTGGTAAACGATATCGGAATGCGGATTTTATGGCTCGGATAGCTTTGTTAGGTGATTTGGGACTTAGAGGTGTGTTCGGAATGTAATTTTGATGTTCGGTGTAGAATTAGGCTTGAATTGGCGAAAGTTAGATTTTGGCGAATTCCGGTCGGCAGTGAAAAATAGGCTATCGGGATTGGAATGGAATTCCGGAAGTTGGAACAGGTTCGAAATATCATTTTGGATATGCGTGCAAAATTTCAGGTCAATCGGAGGTGTTTTGGATAGTTTCGACGTTTTTGGTGAAATTTAGGAATTTCAAAGTTCATAGGCTTGAATTCGATATGATTTTGGTATTTTTGCGTTGTTTTTGGTGTTTCAAAGGCTATACTAAGTTGAGTGAGGTTATGGGATGTTTTTGTATGTTTGGTTGGGGTTTCAAGGACCTCGGGATGGGTTCGAGTGATCAACGGGAAGTTTGGAAATTTAGTTGTTGCTGAAGTTTTGATGTAGCTGTCATTTCCGCACCTGCGGATATTGGACTGCAGGTGCGAGCCGCAGAAGCGACAAGGGGGATCGCAGGTGCGGTGTTAGACCATCAGGGAAAGAACAGCAGAAGCGGTTAGTTGGACGCATCTGCGGGACCACAGGTGCAGCGCCTGGTCCACATATGCGAGTTTGGCCCAGTTAGTGAGAAACTGTGGGTGTGGTATATTGATCGCAGAAGCGGTCCGCAGGTCCGAGATTTAGGACCGCAGGTGAGAAATGCCTGGGCAGAAGGTATATAAGTTGGACTTCGCGAATTTTGGTTTCTTTTCACCATACTCATACGGGTTTGAAGCTCTTGGAGGGTTTTGAAAGAGGGAAATCAATAGTTCTTTATTGAGGTAAGGTTTTTGGACTCTAAACTCGTTTATATGTGATTAAAGGTCTAATTAGTGGTGAAATTTTGGGGGAAATCAGTGCAAGAATGGGTAATTAGAGCTTGAGATTATGAGACCTTAAAATGGGGATTTGAGGGGTAATTTGAACTCCGATTTCAGTGTTCTTGGCATGTATAGACTCGCGAGGGAATGAGGATCATTATGGTGTAAATTTTATCGAGTTCCGAGACGTGGGCCCGGGGGTCGGGTTTGACCAATTTCAGGAATTGTGCCTAACTTTGATAGTTTTCGATTGGGTTTCGTTTCCCTAGCATAATTTGATGTTGTAAATCTGATTTTGATAGACTCGGAGCATTTGGGAGCCGATTCGAGGGGCAAGAGTATAGCGGAGTAGCTTTTCGGGCTGGTTTGAGGTAAGTAATGACTTTAAATCTTGTCCTGAGGTTATGAAACCCCGAACTTAGCATCTTTTCACTGTTTTGAAGTGACGCACACACTGTATGATGAGTGTGTGGCATGTACCGATTGGGGAATTTGAAATTGGTTCTTCCCGAGGCAACTATTGAGTTGCGTAATCGCTTTTAAATCACATGATAAATAGTATTTTTATGCTTTTGACATATTTGGGTTGCATGCCATGTTTGGGGCCTTGTGCCGACCTGTTTAGACCCCTTGGGGGATGTTTACTGGGGGGTTTTCCTCACTGTGTTAACTTACGATTTACACTCAGTCATATTATGCTTAACTGATTTCAAAACTCAGTCTTATTTACACTATCTTGAGATATAAAATGATATTTTAGGTCGAGTACCCCGTTTTACTAATAGCCGAAGTGGCTTTTGAGATGTTTCTAACTTAGTGAGGTCGAGGTCCTGATTGTGAGGATATGATATTGGATCGGGCTGCACGTCACAACATGTTTCTTAATGAGTGAGGCCGAGGGCCTGGTTGTGAGGATATGATATTGGATCGGGCTCCACGCCGCAACATGTTTATGATAGGCCGAGTGCCTGAGAGTGATTTGATGCCATGATTTGGCTTGATTTTAGCGCTTGGGCTGTAGGAGCCCCTCTGGATTCTGTACACCCCCAGTGAGCACATGTACCCACTGAGTGCGAGTGCCAAGTGCCGGGTGATGAGTGATTGGGAGGCATGAGTGACAGTGAATTTGCCCGAGGGGCTGATGTTGAGTGATTGTGAGGTATGCTGAGTGACTGATTCTTAGTGGTGATTGCCCGAGGGGCGGTTTATGATACTTGTTTTACCTGAGTGACTATTTACGATTCATTTCATATTTAAACTAATACTTTTTTGGACTGAAATCATTGGAAATTACAATTTTCCAAGAGAGTTTTATTGAAATTGGCTTTTAAGGTGTACTGATTTGTTGTATACACTGTTGGAAAGAAAGATTGTTTTATTGTGACTGATGATTTGATTCTGTGTGTTTCTTACTGCTCAAGACCTAATTTATTTTCATTACTACTGAGTTGGAGTACTCATCATTACTCTCTTCACCTCTGTGTGCAGATTCAGGTGTTGATACCGGCGTTAGCCATCTTATTACTCCT
Source organism: Nicotiana undulata (assembly GCA_005239495.1). NCBI lineage: Eukaryota > Viridiplantae > Streptophyta > Magnoliopsida > Solanales > Solanaceae > Nicotiana > Nicotiana undulata. Next base: position 40,893 of record ML246279.1, on the reverse strand, counting down.
GAAGCCAGAGTTAGGACCTCGAGGTAGTTGTCAGCGTCCGCAGCATCTCTGTCTTCCCCTTTCTTGTTTTGTACTTAGTTTTTCGTTCCGAGAGTTATGTATTGTGACAGTAGTATTCTTGGTAGTATTCTTAGATGCTCATGACCTATTGGCTCCGGATCTTGGGGATGGGTGTAGATTGATTAGCTTTGTTTGTTTGGCTTAAAGATTTAGAGATTTATATATGTTTTATGATATGTTGATAATGATTTTCGGAAATTTTGAAAAGACAAAATGTAATTATGTGATTGTTGGCTAGCCTAGTTCCATAATAGGCGCCATCACAACCGGTTTAGGATTTGGGGTCGTGACAAGTTGGTATCAGAGCACTAGGTTACATAGGACTCAACGGTCATGAGCAGGTTTAGTAGAGTCTTGCGGATTGGTACAGAGACGTTTGTACTTATCTTCGAGAGGTTGCAGAACCCTTAGAAAACATCCCACATTCTTGAATTCTTATCGTGCGAATCCATTTTATTCAGCTAGAAGCGTAACTCTTTAAATTCCTTTCATGTACTCGAATGCGCACGTGAGCGCTTGGTATTAGTTGTGCATCAGCGGCTTGTGACTTCCATGGATGAGATGTGATTTTTAGCATGTTAATAATGGGCCAATCGGGAGGACTTGAGGCCGGATTTTGTCTGTGGCTGGAGTGCTGAGATTTAATTTGTGTGAGCACATGTGTTTGGGTGACTTATATGTCCGTTTGTGCCCTTACTAATGGAACTTTGTGACTAGATTACTACATGGTGAGTGTGATCTGAAGGTTAGATGTGTACAGGTTGTTTGATTGTGACAAAATGAGTTGGCAGGAGGTGTAGCAAGAACCATTGAGTATTTGACTTCCGTCTTGAGTTGAATATGGCCTCGAGTAGTGAATGTATTGAAGGACCTCTCGTGTAGTTTAGTTATTGGGTAAAGTGGATTCTCTTGTTGTGTCCTGAGTTCCGGGTGATGTCTTTTGAGCTGACCAATTCCTCAACAACGTTCATGTATTTGATTAATGGTGTATTCCAGCCGTAGTAGCACCCCTTTGTTATTGTATTTATTGATGGCCTCCTGGCGTACTCACGTAGCCAGGGGTAGCATACTCAGCATTTGATGATGGTATTGTAAGGATCCAGGGAGGAGAAGCTCTAAGAAAAGTTCTCCAAGTGTAAATTTTGGCTCAGTTCAGTAGCATTCTTGGGACACGTGGTGTCCAATGAAGGTATCCATGTGGTTAGACGTGTGTGGGTAGATCTTCAAGAAGCTCAAGATTTCCTTGACCACAACTTCAGTGTTAGTATCGCCATCAGCTTCAGGTTCTTATACTGCTTATTGTGATGTCTCGAGGGTAGGCATTGATTGTGTTTTAATACAGGAAGTTATAGTGATTGTGTGATAGCTATGAAGTGTATAGAGGGGTGTCATTTTGAGGTTAAGCAGGCAGAGGTATCTCCAGCGGGTTGTCCTGAGGTGTGTGACCCTTATGTTTATCTGTAGTGAGTTCTCTCCTACTAGTAAATGATGTATGTGGTAAATTGAGTTTAGATCGCTTGTGGGAGTTGGCATGACCATTAAAATGGTGAATGCAAGATTTGCATACGATTTGAGGGTTAGATGGTTTGGGTCATATCAGTTTATGGAGGATTTAGTTGAATCTCACCACAGTATGGTGGCAGTGATAGCGTATGGGCATCGTGAGTTATTGTTTGTCTTGATCTTTGGTGTTGAGCCAAGTGGGGGAGCCTGTTAATGATAAGTTGATCACACGATTATGTGTTGTATTGGTTTCGGTTCGAGGTATATTGGTGAATCAATTATGATCTGCAGAGGTGGAGTCTGGGAATGACTCGAGTAATGGAAATCCTTTGATACAGGTTGTAATGTACTCTAGGGGTAAGTGGACTTTATTGTAAGGATTGAGTGGTAAATGGAAAAATGTAGTGTGTGCAGTGTATGAGTTGCTTGTTGCTTCAAATGTGTGGATAACTTTCCTAGTATGTAGGTTGCAAACAGGGTCAGGTCGTTCTGTTTACTTGGTTAGTGTAATTGAAATTTGTATAGAGTGAATGACATTCGAGAATGGTTCTGACGGATTCAAGGTTATATGTAGCGATTGAGAATCTTCAAGGTGTGAATCGAGCTAGAACTGAGATTTACGTGGAGGTTTCAAGGCTTGTGGTGCATTTTTATTATCATAAATTCTTCATATCAGTATCAGGAAGGTAGAGGCAATGGCTTTAGTTTTGCAGGAAGTCTCTTCAGGGTAAGTATTTTGAATGTGGTGCTTTTGGGGATATTTGAGAGAGTATTCAGCGACTTATGAGCCTTAGACGGTATGGTTTCATGCTTGGGTCTCGTGCGGTGATCCTGGGGTAAGATTTGAGGTATTATGGCAAGAGGAAGTATCAATTCGTAGGTAAGTCAGAAGGAACTTGAATAAATAGGACAGCTTGGTAGTAGGTCGGATCGGCATGATAAGGGATATGATTAGTTCTGTGGGTGTTATGAAGTAATATGTTGTTACATGTGTTTCTGGCAGTTCTCTTGGAATTTGGTGGCATGCGTAGCTTGGTTTAGTTAGAAGGATTCAGTCCTGACAGTTGGTGTTGTACAAATGTGATTCAGAGAGTTCTTGGTGGTTTCTACCACGATTAGAGATGCATATTTCCTACTGGCGTGAGGGCCATGTGATGTATAATGAGTTTGCTTCTAAATGGGATCTATGGAAAGTTCTTGGCTAGTTGGGTACGTAGTTGTTTGTGGCTCGAAAGGGAGCACGAAGTTCTCATATTTATCATAGGATTGCATGGCGTATGCGATATGTGGTGTAGAGTTGAGAATTTGCATACGTGAGATTCTTAGACAGCATCGGCAGTTTTAGACGACTAGGTAGATGATATCACTATTGGGCGACTTGATGAGGGTATACATTCTGAAACAATAATGTGTTGAGTTAAGGGTACTTCATTGGTATTTCGGTGCTCTTTTGCTGGATCGACTGCTGATATTCAAGGTTGCTTGGTGACACAGAGGGATTATGGGGGTATCCCTCGTGGAATGATTAAGTATTAGAGGCATGTTATATATTCAAGTGGTGGAATTGGGATTTGATATGGTGATTTGTGCGCTTCATGGACTACAAGACTGGGAGTTCTCATAAACAGATTACTTTTGTAGTTGTAAACTACGAGGATGCGAGCAAAGCTAGTCAGGTGTTGGTATATGCCATGATTCAGTCGTTATGAACTTTCAGAGAGTTATCTACCTGTTGTGGGTGACCAGAGTTGACTTAGAGTTATTTGGTAGGCCGATATGGGTGTGTGTTCTGCACCGATTCAGAGTTGTTGACTCCAAATTGCTATTGTTGAGAGATGTGCCATTCGATTGTCATTGAGCTTGTTCGTGTTTTGGAGTGATCTAGGAGTTACCTTTCGGTGTTTCAAGGAGTTGTGCTCGTTGGTTGTATGTGCATAGGGTGCGGTTCTATCTGGGCTTTATAGCGAGATACGAGTAAGGTAAGTAATTGGGTGTTGCAGTATTGAGACATATTGGTTATGTTCTTTCTGGTCCGGGTGGCATGGTATCATCCGATTTTCCCGTGGTTATGACAATGCACTTTGAGTACTTGATGTTGAATTTCGCATGGTTATTGATTCTGAGCAAGGTGGCTTGAAGTATTTCATGTGAACCAGCGTTTGGATGGGATCACGCAATGTAGCGGATTTAGGTAGAGGTAAGCTCCTTGGTGTCATATTCGTGCATTTTGATTTTACGATGTGTGCCAGGATTTTAGCATGATGTGGTAATGGTAAGTGTTAGTGGCAGGATAGTCCTCTCGTATGAATCTTCTATTTTATGAATTGAGCTTTTGGATGTTGTTATTGAGTGCATGAGTTGCACAAGTTATGGCTCTGGATGGTATTGATGTTGATCGGACGAATGGTTGTTGGCTTATACATGTTCTTTCATCATCGTCGTCAGTATATGGAAGTGTTAGAGTGAGACATTGATTGATAGGAGGATATGTACTGGTATTGGGTTGTTTTGAGCAGCTATTGTGATCAAGAGTTATCGCTATGGGTGGTTGAGTCATGCGTATATTATGTGATTTCATCTTGGGTTACGGATATGACTTGATACATCGTGTTCAGACTATTTCAGCTTATAGTCGTGGAAATTTGACCTTGTAAATTATTTTAGAAGTGGAAATTTGGTTCTAAGGTTTATGGATCAAGATTGGAGTTCAGAATTTCAACTGTATGGTGCTCTTGGACCTATATGGGATAGGGTGACGTGGGATCACCCCCGAATATGTGCATGGCAGGTTTCACGACAATTTTGGCGGCGTTTGGAACAACTCTAGGCACGTTCGAGGACGAACGTATGTTTAGGTGGGGGAGTGTAACGTCCCGGTCGGTCGTTCCGTAGAATTTGCATTGTTATTCATTTTTCTGCCTTGTTATGCATTGTTTAGTTGTTTATGATGTGTTGGAGTCGGGTAGTTCGGGTTCTGAGTGGTTGTAATGAGAATTGAGACACTTAGTCCTTAGAGTAGCCTTATAGTTAAAAAAGTAAACTAGGAGTTGACTTCTTGGTAAACGACCTCGGAATGCATATTTTATGGCTCAGATAGCTTCGTTAGGTGATTTGGGACTTAGGGGTGTGTTCGGAATGTAATTTTGATGTCCGATGTATAATTAGGCTTGAATTGGCGAAAGTTAGTTTTTGACGAATTCCGGTCGGCAGTGAAAAATAGGCTATCGGGGTCGGAATAGAATTCTAAAAGTTGTAACATGTTTGAAATGTCATTTTGGATATGCGTGCAAAATTTTAGGTCAATCAGAGGTGTTTTGGGTTGTTTTCGACGTTGTTGGTGGAATTTAGGAATTTCAAAGTTCATAGGCTTGAATTCGATGTGATTTTGGTTTTTTTACATTATTTTTTGTGTTTCAAAGGCTATACTAAGTTGAGTGAGGTTATGGGATGTGTTTGTATGTTTGGTTGGGGTCCCGAGGGCCTCGAGATGGGTTCGAGTGATCAACGGGAAGTTTGGAAGTTTAGTTGTTGCTGTCATTTCCGCACCTGCAGATATTAGACCGCAGGTGCGAGCCGCAGAAGCGACAAGGGGGATCGCAGGTGCGGTGTTAGACCATCAGGGGAAGAACCGCAGAAGCGATTAGTTGGACGCGGGACCGCAGGTGCGGCGCCTGATCCGCAGATGCGAGTTTGGCCCAGTTAGTGAGAAACCGTAGGTGTGGTATATTGATCGCAGAAGCGGTCCGCAGGTCCGAGATTTAGGACCGCAGGTGCGAAATGCCTGGGCAGAAGGTATATAAGTTGGACTTAGCGAATTTTGGTTTCTTTTCACCATTCTCATACGGGTTTGAAGCTCTTGGAGGGTTTTGAAAGAGGGAAATCAATAGTTCTTCATTGAGGTAAGGTTTTTGGACTCTAAACTCGTTTATATGTGATTAAAGGTCTAATTAGTGGTGAAAATTTGGGGAAAATCGGTGTAAAAATGAGTAATTAGGGCTTGAGATTATGAGACCTTAAAATGGGGATTTGAGGGGCCATTCGAACTCCGATTTCAGTGTTCTTGGCATTTGTAGACTCGTGAGAGGATGAGGATCATTAAGGTGTAAATTTTATCGAGTTCCGAGACGTGAGACCGGGGGTCGGGTTTGACCAATTTCGGAAATTGTGCCTAACTTTGATAGTTTTCGATTGAGTTTTGTTTCCCTAGCATAATTTGATGTTGTAAAACTGATTTTGATAGACTCAGAGCATTTGGGAGCCGATTCGAGGGGCAAGAGTATATCGGAGTAGCTTTTCGGGCTGGTTTGAGGTAAGTAATGACTTTAAATCTTGTCATGAGGGTCTGAAACTCTGGACTTAGCATCTTTTCACTGTTTTGAAGTGATGCACACCCTGTATGATGAGTGTGTGACGTGTACCGATTGGGAATTTGAAATTGGTTCTTCCCGAGGCAACTATTGAGTTGCGTAACCGCTTTTAAATCACATAATAAATAGTATTTTTATGCTTTTGATATATTTGGGCTGCATGCCATGTTTGGGGCCTTGTGCCGACCTGTTTAGACTCCTTGGGGGTTGTTTGCTATTTTTTTCCCTCACTGTGTTAACTTATGATTTACACTCAGTCATATTATGCTTAACTGATTTCAAAACTCAGTATTATTTACAATATCTTGAGATATAAAATGATATTTTGGGTCGAGTACCCCGTTTTACTGATAGCCCGAGTGGCTTTTGAGATGTTTCTGACTGAGTGAGGTCGAGGGACTGATTGTGAGGATACAATATTGGATCGGGCTGCACGCCGCAACATGTTTCTGACTGAGGGAGGCCGAGGGCCTGATTGTGAGGATATGATATTGGACCGGGTTGCACGCCACAACATGTTTATGATAGGCCGAGTGCCTGAGAGTGATTTGATGCCATGATTTGGCTTTATTTTAGCGTTTGGGCTGTAGAAGCCCCTCCGGAGTCTGTACACCCCCAGTGAGCGCAAGTACCTACTGAGTGCGAGTGCCAAGTGATGAGTGATTGGGAGGCATGAGTGACAGTGAATTTTCCCGAGGGGCTGATGCTGAGTGATTGTGAGGTATTCTGAGTGACTGATTCTCAGTGGTGATTGCCCGAGAGGCGGTTTATGATACTTGTTTTACTTGAGTGACTATTTACGATTCATTTCATCTTTAAACTAATACTTTTTGGGACTGAAGTCATTGGAAATTACAATTTTTCAAGAGAGTTTTACTGAAATTGGCTTTTAAGGCGTACTGATTTGTTGTATACACTGTTGGAAAGAAAGGTTGTTTTATTGTGACTCGATGATTTGATTTTGTGTGTTTCTTACTGATCAAGACCTAATTTATTTTCATTACTACTGAGTTGACGCGCTCATCATTACCCCCTGCACCTCTGTGTGCAGATTTAGGTGTTGATACCGGCGTTAGCCATCTTATTACTCATGAAGCCGGAGCCGGGACCTCGAGGTAGCTGTCAGCGTCCGCAGCATCTTTGTCTTCCCCTTTCTTGTTTTGTACTTAGTTCTTCGTTCCGAGAGTTATGTATTGTGACAGTAGTATTCTTGGTAGCATTCTTAGATGCTCATGACCTGTTGGCTCCGGATCTTGGGGATGGGTGTAGACTGTTTAACTTTGTTTGTTTGGCTTAAAAATTTAGAGATTTATATATGTTTTATGATATGTTGATAATGATTTTGGGAAATTTTGAAAAGAAAAAATGTAATTATGTGATTGTTGGCTAGCCTAGTTCCACGATAGGCGCCATCACGACTGGTTTAGGGTTTGGGGTCGTGATAATATAGTTCAACTGATTATTTTTTTTTTAAAAAAAGAATTTAATTTCACAAAACGCTTTAAGTTTCTTTATTTTTAAAAATTATTCACTATGAGTATATTTTTGATAATTTTTCTGTTATGTTTGATTAGACAATATTTTTTATTGATCTTATTCAAGTATAATTTTTTTTTTTTTTTATATCTTAAAGAAAGTTGATCAAAAAAGAAAATTTAATGAATGATGAACGGTAGAAGTAAAAGCTCACGTGAGTGCACCCAAAGTATGTTATCTAGGAAAAAATCAATTTTGTAGTCAATTACAATAGTTATATTAATTTTATGACCTTTTCTACACAATAATTTTTTAAAAATAACACATGATATCAATCCTTGTCGTGCATTATTGCAAATAAACTATCTCAACATTTGGCATACCTATTCAATTTTTGTTTATTCAGCTTCCAATAATTTCTTTTTGTTTCATAAAAGATACTTTTTTTATTGGGCAAATATGCTCACCATTTGCTATTACTTTTTATGAGTGTTATGCTAATTCTATATTGTTTTTTTATGTATTTTTTCATTGTTATTGTCATAAAACGAGTATCTTTTTTTATGAAAATTATTTGGATATACAATACAGTCCGAGCTAATTTTCATTAGGAATAGTGCTTATTTACAAGGACGGTATATATATATATATATATATATATATATATATATATATATATATGAAAAGTCATTAGCGTGAAGTTGTATCTAAAGAATTTGAATAGTACTTTGAGTAATTAATGTACTAAATTCAGTTAACAAAAATACTTTTCTGGAACATATATATGGACCATATTCATCTATTAAGTGCCTATACATAGTGAAATATGGAGATAAAATGACGTTTGGAGAGACATTTCTTTCTCATTACTTTCTTCCATTCAATCCCCCTTAAATCCTTACATAATGTTTATATTACATAACTTTAGGTTAATTAATTGTCATTTTCCTATTTAAGATCCATCTTTATAGGAAAAAAAAATAAGGGAAAAAGGCTAATATTGTTCCTATACTATCGAAAATTAGTCGCATTTATACCTGTTTCTACTTTCGGTCTAAAATTGTCCCTACCGTTAACAAAGTAGGCAAAATTGTTCCTAACCCTAACAGATTTCCTACGTGGCACCTTGAAACAGAAGAGGGGTCCTACTGCCACGTAGGAAATCTGTTAGGGTTAGGGGCGATTTTGCCTACTTTGTTAACGGTAGGGACAATTTTAGACCGAAAGTAGAAACGGGTATAAACGTAACTAATTTCGATAGTATAAGGACAATTTTGACCTTTTTTCCAAAAAATAATAATAAACAAATCTCCGGTAACAAAAGAGAGGGTTTTGGGTGATTTCCTTGGAAAGAGAAGTCGAGACGGCGACATTAGTCTCTATTGTATCTCACTTGATGTCTCTTAGATATGCACAAGTTTCTGTACCATTTTCCTTATCAAATTACTATAATTTATTAGTTACGTCTTTGTTGATCTATTTTTGTTCCGTCAATACATCGCATTCCGAGACAAAAGCCTGGATCGTCGAACTAAAGAATCTCAGCATTGGCCATAAAAACGCGTTTGAAGGCCTGTTTCTGGGACCGATAGGGAGGGGTCTAAAACTTGAATTTCTGCTATATCAACCTTCCAAATAGAGGGAGACTTCCCAAACGAAGACTCTAGGTCACTGAAAAGAACACAAGGCTTTAGCAAGCCACCCAATATAGGACGAATTACCTCCCATCCGTTCTACCTACTCCACACTGACCTTAAAAGTGCCTACTTTTCTTTCTTCGTAAAATGCGAGAAATCAATATTTATCACATGATCCTTTTTCTTTCATAATATATGTTGGTTTCTTTGCCTATAATATTTTATGGATTTTATTGCTTTTAATCTACCTTTCGACAAGTTGCTAAAACAAGACAGTGTGATTGTTAGTTATATGCATGGCTTTTCGGAGGTTGTTTCTCTAGATTCTGTTGGTAGCTCTTATTAGCCATTTGTGGTAAATATTTGTTGCTTGATTTTCCTTCTTTTATTAAAGAGAAAGAAATTTAAGTGTTGTATGTCTGTAGTGTACAAAATGGATACAACTTATTTAATTTGGATTGTGAACAAATTTATTAAAATTATAATATGAGGATTAATCAAAGGACAAATAAAGTTATCGTGATTTTCATACCTTTTTATTATGGAAATTCCTTGTATGCTCATATTTATACAGTTATAATACTCTTAACAAACTACATGCAATAATCTAAAAATTATATATATTGAAAATAGGGGTGTTCATAAAAACCCGAAAAATCGAACCAAATCGATAACCAAACCAGACCGAAAACCAAAACCGACCAAAAAAACCGATACTTTTTGGTATGGTTTGGTTTTGGTTTTGAATTTTAAAAACCGATCGAATTTGGTTTGGTTTTGGTTTTAATAAAAAAATAACCGAACCAAACCGACTATAGGAATAGTTATTTCAAATTTATTTTTACACTTATATATATGTATATTTTTATACAAAGTTTCAAAAACTTTATGGTGAATGTTAATCGTTTGCACTTTTAGTACAATTCTTTACCTTTATATTCTAGTTTGATTAGTAGTTTTCGTTTGTTAAGTGTAAGAATCCATTTCATGTTAAAAAAAATATTTTTTATTGAGTCATTAAATTATTCATCACTATTGATTCAATTATCATAAATATATTTTAGTAAATAATAAATTTCTCAAAGGGCAATTGATTTGATAGTGTCACGTTGAAAATGTGGTCGCTAGAATATATGTTTGGCGTTTTATGTCTTGTATTTAAGAAAAAACCGACAAATAACCGAAAAAACCGAAAAACCGACATAAACTGAATCGAGAAAAAACCGACTTAATTGGTTTGGTTTCTTTTTAGGGGAAAATCGATCCAAACCGAACCATGAACGCCCCTAATTGGAAAGGTAGAAAAGTGGGTACGTAAATAAAGTGTAGATTCCGAATATTTAACTTCTCTTTATAATTTCATTAAAATAATTTTCAATATATTTATATTTTGCAAAATTTTGTGATAATCCATACGGAATACACGTGCAATCTAAAGATTAGTAGTAAAAATATATTTGCTAAACAGTACATCATCATTTAATTCTTGTATTATAATATAATCCTTAAATCGTAATTCTACAATAATTTGTTCACAAAACCAAGGAACGCTTAAGAGCTAAGACACAGATATATACCTTAGCAAATTCTGGCCCGAACCACGTGAGCGCCTTTTTATTCATAGCCGGGTCCGATCCGACCCGACCTCAACCCGGGTTCATTTCCCTTAATAGCCAAGCAAACAACACATTTACTATTCCTTGTTCAAATTCATACGTTGATCTCTTCCATTTCGAACTCAGGAAAAATGGCAGGGAGATTTGGTCCCGGAGGATCGACGATGATCGTCACGAGCACGCCGGCGAAAGATCTCGCTTACACAAATTGTGCATATTGCTCTCCAGCGGATCTCAGAAACTTCCTTGTTCCTGGATCTAAGCTCGCTTATGCACTTATCGCTGATGCTTTTGTTCTCACTTTAGCATATCCTTTCGAATTTCATTGATTACTATTCTTATTCTTAATTTGATCAAATTTTTGCGATTTTATTAGGAACGAGCTGTCGCATTTCAAGTTTTTTTTCGTTTTTGAACTGACGAGAATGTGCAAGTTTAGTAGGTCTAAGGCATAGAAATAGTGTAATTATGGTGAAGTGTATGAATATTGAATTTAATAGGCCGATCCTTATTAGTTTGAGATTGAAGCTTAGTTGATTGTTGATTGTTTGAACTTTGAACTGATAAGAGATTTAATAGATATAATTGAGCTGAGTGGACCTACTCTGAATGGTGCTGGCGAGGATGCAGTGAACATAAAGCTAATTTAATTTAGCAATTTCTTTTCTGATTTTATTACGACTGGTGTTTTGAACATGATTGTTTGCTTTAAGTTAAGGCATGTCACTTTTGTTCTTTTTGAACTGACGAGCATATGTGAGTTTAGTAGGTCTAAGGAGTAAAAATATAATAATTTTGCTGAATTGTATAAATACTGAATTCAATAGGCTGATCCTTATTAGTTTGGGATTGAGGCATAGTTGATTGTTAATTATTTGAACTGACAAGACATTTTATAGATGTCATCAAGCTGAACGGACTTAAATGATTTGGACATAGTATTATAATGCGCATTTGAGAGTTAGCTTTTTAAGATAATGGGAAAAGATTGCTAATTTACTCGTTTTGGAGAACGGGAAATATCAACTATTTTGGATAACTTTGTCTATTAGGAGTTGTGAGGCACAGTTTTTGCTTTGATCACTGTGGAAATGAGGTTTTCATGGGTATATATATATATATATTTGTTAACCTTATCTATTTGGATGAGTAAATGATCATCCAACTTCTTATTCTTACCTCACGTGAAACTAATTGTTGATCCAAGGAGTTGAACATTGTAGGTTCGAGTTCGGAATTCTACCACAATCTGTTTGATTTACCGGGTTCGAAGTCTATTATTTGTACTTATTTAGTGAATCTTTTAGCACATATACAAGGTCCGAGCCAAAGCTACTGGGTTCAGATGTACTAGTACGTCCTTACCCCAGACGACCTCTTTATATAAATACACCTATAACATATCTTTCATTTGGAAAGTAGTCATACTAAAGAGAAGGTAAGGCTTGAACCAGCAATGATGGAAGCTGAGTGACTTGACTCTTGAGTGTATTCGAGATCAGTGGTCTCAAATTTAGGCGAGTGTGGCATAAAGTGAACCATTGGCTAGTTGGTGCCTCCAAAAGGGAAACTTATACACTTCCTTCCCTTTCAATTATATCCCCTTTTCCATTTGAAAATTTCATTTTGAGGTTAGTAAACTATTAGAGGGATTTTCTCCCTGCCACGGAGGAGAAATTTTGTTAAACTTCTGATAGGAAAGGCTGTAAAGTAGCAATGCTAATGAGAAATTTCAAAACTCTGGAGGAGATTGTGGTCTCTTGTTTGTCTTTCTCTAAAATTTCCATTTCATATTCTGTTCATCATCATTATGTAGCATTTTATTGGTTGAAGATAATGCAATTTAGTGTTGCCTTAACTGTGAAATACTGCCCACGATGCCATTCCTAATGGTCATCTTGGTCTTAATGCGATTCAAAGACGCTATGCCAAAGTTTCCACTGGAGACACTATATCTGTTAACAGGTTCGGCAGTACTATTCAGATATTATTGCTTTCTGTGGTCTAACTTTTCGGTAACATCTGTTAATTAGTGGTTTCACTGTTCGAATTGCAGATTTGTTCCACCCGATGACTTCAACCTTGCTCTGCTTACCCTTGACTTGGAGTTTGTGAAAAAAGGGGCCAAAGATGAGCAGGTAAACTCATCCTGTCTAGTGTACCGCGCAATGTCTCTATTCCCTTTGAAGGAGTTAGATTCTTCTGGTGAAATTTGACTGTACCATATCTTTCAGCTCGCATAGCAAGTCTGGTATTTAGAGCATGCAGATCTTTTACAATTTGTACAATTTGGTTGTGGTGTATTTTGGTTGCAACTCCATCTTCTTGTTTAGCTGGTTTGGTTTAATCTTAGGCATCAAGAGTACTCTGGTTCAAACACTTCTGTTGCTGTAAACGTTGCAAGTTTACCAAAATATGTCTTTTTGTAGGTTGATGCAGTTTCTTTGGCTAATCAAGTTCGTAAGAGATTTGCTAATCAGGTGAAGGCGCTACCCCCCTCTGTCTTAATAACTTCTGCTTTCAAAGGTTCTTCTTATCTTATTGTATTGTACCTGACAAAGGCTATTGGGAAACACATATGATTTGGTTCTTCAGATCTGTACTTTTAAGAATGATTTCCATATGTTCTTTTCCTTTCTTTAGAATTTTGAAAGATAAGGCTGTTTATACCCCGAAAAAAAAAGATAAGTAAGGCTGGAAGGCGTCCTGATCCTTATATAATGAAACTTCAACCGAAACGTAGTGTATTTGTTTTCTTTTTCTGCTAATCAATTTAATTTATTACAAATATGCTCTACTTTGTGCTAAATACTTTTGTCTTTGAATCATATCCATGTTTTAGTGTCCACTTCACATTAATGAACGCTTGAGAGAAGATGACTGACATATATATGAGTAGATTGGCTGGACTTATTCATCTTACCATTTACATGTCTGTTGTCTGCTTTTATTAATTGAAAGATAAATATGGAATTGCCTTGAGGATGTCGGGTGGAATCAACAAAATGAAGACCAAATGACCAATCTCCATCAGCCTCCATTGCAAAACCACTACTACCAACCACCTCCACTGTCGGTCACCATCAACTACCATCATACATCTATCACCTTCGGTTACCACAACACCACCACTGCCTCTAACGCTGCAGAACCACCATCTCCGGTCTCCTCGACCAACCACGACCACTAGCTTCCCCTTACAACCATCATGGCCGACCACCACCACCAGCAGTTTGCCATTAGCTTTTAGAGTGCGGTTCGTCAAAGAAACAGTTTTTACAACACCATGTAAATTAATACTTCTCTAGTATTTAGTGGATATAGTATTTATTATTAATTTAATTGAATTCCATATACATTAATTTTTAATGAAGTATATATTATCTACATTCAGATGTGAGAAAATAAGCAATTTTAGTTATCCAGTGTTTTGATCCATGTACAACATCTTAATAATCAGACGTGTCTGCTCATTGAGACATCTTAATCTTAATAAAATCAAATGGAGTCTTAGGGTGGTCTAGTAATAATCTTGGATTGGTTTATGGTGGTCTCGAAATTACAACAACAACAACATACCCAGTAAAATCCCACTAGTGGGGAAATAGGATGCAACACGAGGACTTCCCAGGGGGTCACCCATTCTAGTACTACTCTCGCCCAAGCACGCTTAGCTTCGGAGTTCCGATGGGATCCGGTGTTAGTGCTGGTATGGTCTCGAAATTATCTTGCTAAATTCTAGGATACTTTATCCTTTTTAGTGGACTAGGGCACGGTTCAGAGGATCTAGAGGTGTCTTTGTAAATAGCTGGGGATCACTAGGCTGTTTGAGTGTTGGTGCTCCAGTGTGGGGTTGCCTTTAAAATGCTATTAGAGAATGATATAAAGTGGACCTCTAGCTCCTAGGCTTACCAATTAAGCTGCAGCAGATGTTCCATGTCTATAGATCTGATGAAAGTAACTTATTTATGAATTGTTAACTTCATTACGCAGATTATGTCAACTGGGCAAAAGGTGACATTTGAGTATCATGGCAATGGTTATATATTCACCGTGAATCAAGCTACTGTGGAGGGGCAAGAAAAATCTAATATCGAAAGAGGGATGATTTCAGCTGACACATACATTATACTTGAAGCCGCAAACTCTAGTGGAATAAAGGTGTTACTTCTTTCTGGCTTTAAATAATACACTGGAGACAAAAGGTTGCCAATAGATAATGGCTTCCTTCATGTTTATTGGAGTCCTTTTGATTTGTTTCTTGCTGCAACTGACTTCAATGCAGATTGTCAACCAGCGTGAAGCTGCTAGCAGCAGTATCTTTAGACAGAAAGAATTCAATCTTCAATCATTGGGGATAGGTGGTCTGGGTGCAGAGTTTGCTGATATATTTCGAAGAGCTTTTGCTTCCAGGGTTTTCCCTCCACATGTGTCCAGCAAGTATGGAAAATTCTTGCTAAATAACTAAAATTCCTTGTCTTTTCATGAATCTGAGTTTGTTTCCTGAAGACAAGATGTACAATTAATTCCTCACTTGGCCTTGGCTTTGCGATGAAATTGATTTTCAGGCTTGGTATCAAGCATGTCAAGGGAATGCTGCTCTATGGACCTCCTGGTACTGGGAAGACTCTAATGGCTCGCCAGATTGGAAAAATGTTAAATGGCAAGGAACCAAAGGCAGGTTCATGCAAGCTCTACTCATTTATTTTCTCCTTTTTATCGTTGTTACTCTGGAAGTAAGCAATATTCGATATTTTACTTGTTTGGCAATCTTGATTGTTTATCTGCTTCTTGTTTTTCTCTGTTGTAGATTGTCAATGGACCAGAAGTATTAAGCAAGTTCGTCGGTGAAACAGAAAAAAATGTGAGGGATTTGTTTGCTGATGCTGAGCAGGACCAAAGAACCAAAGGTAAGGGAGCTATAATGGAAGTGAAGATTTTGGGGTTTAAACTTGTTATTGTAATATGTCGTTTTTGTATTTCCAGGTGACCAAAGTGAACTGCATGTTATCATTTTTGACGAGATTGATGCAATCTGTAAGGTGGGAATCTCTTGAATTCTATTTGATTTTTTGAGATTATTACCGTGCATTGATCATATCCCATTTGATTTTCTGTTATTGGTTCAGAGGCTTCTCTTTTTTTTCTTTCTTTCTTTCTGAGGAAGTGCTTCAGAGGCTCTTATACGAGCTGCTGGTTGTAAAATTAGAAGTTTGTAGGGGTGGGTCGTGTACCAATACACGTTTCACCCATGGGATATTGCCATGGGCAATAAGTTCCAGATGCTAATTTTGTTGCATAGATGTAAATATCAGCATTTGACTACTGAATCTAAATAAGTTATCCTTAGCTTGTTGCTTTAGTCGATTGGTACACCCTTAAGTTGTCTGCAGTCTACTTGTTTGATTGATACTGGGCATTATTACAAGTCATTATGGGCATTATTACAAGTGATTATGTGCTAATGCACTCTGTACGTGAGCAAATGTTCACCAAGCTTGTGGATCCATTCACTACCTTATCACGATATTCATCTGCTGTTGATTCTGTAGATTTAGTTTCTTAATATGAAGCTTTTGTTGTTATGCAGTCTAGAGGATCAACTAGAGATGGAACTGGTGTACATGACAGCATTGTTAACCAGCTTCTCACTAAGGTATGCACAATACTTTCTAGTTGTGTTTGCAGAGATTAGAGTGGCTATATGACAACAGTAGAATGCTGTTAGCTGTTATTGATTCCATCTGGTTGATTGTTTCTTGCACTTTAGATAGATGGGGTGGAATCTCTGAATAATGTTTTGCTCATTGGAATGACAAATAGGAAAGATCTGCTTGATGAAGCACTTATGAGGTAATCATGGTCTCTTGGGTCATTTTTGTCTTCTTTGTTGCTGAAGATTATACAAATGTTTTTGGTCTCGGTATTTCTTTGAGATTAAGTAATGTTTTATGGTGCATTATTAAGTTTGATATTGATATAGGCCAGGACGACTAGAAGTCCAAGTGGAGATAAGCCTTCCTGATGAAAATGGTCGGCTGCAAATTCTCCAGATTCATACAAACCAGATGAAAGAGAATTCCTTTCTTTCCCCTGATGTGAATTTGCAAGAACTTGGTATGTGGTCACCATGGCAAGTATGTTATGATGGCTTTTGATATATGGTTCTTTTAAAAAAGATGGTAATAGAACTAAAATCCTGTTATATACTTCTATCCCTGATTCAACTTGATTTTTCTTTCAAAGATATAATGTGAATTGAAGGTGTTTCTGTGTTACTTCTGTTACTTTGTTTAGTATACTAACTATAGTGGTTAAATGGAATTCTTAGAGTTTTTCCCCATTTTCCTTTGCGTGCAGCCGCAAGGACAAAAAATTATAGTGGTGCCGAGCTTGAAGGTGTAGTCAAAAGTGCTGTATCCTTTGCATTGAACAGGCAGCTAAGCATGGACGATCTTACTAAACCTGTGGATGAGGAGAGTATAAAAGTCACTATGGATGACTTTTTGCATGCCCTTGGTGAAGTAAGACCTGCATTTGGTGCTTCCACTGATGACCTTGAACGTTGCAGGCGAGTTTTCTTGTTCCTAGTGTGCAGCCAATTGGTAGTATTTCGTGAAATTGTTAAAGATAAATCTATTTCCAAAATTGTACATAGTCCTTATTTCTTTCTACGAGGTTAGCTCTCATGCAATGCTTGTAGGATTATCGGGCTTGACAGTACAAAAACAAGAAATAAGTTTAGTACAAAATTTTCTTGAGAAAGGGATGTACTGTGTTGATGCTAAATGTACATGTCTTATTTCCAAAATTGTACAGTCCTTATTTCTTTCTACGAGGTTAGCTCTCATGCAATGCTTGTAGGATTATCGGGCTTGACAGTACAAAAACAAGAAAAAAGTTTAGTACAAAATTTTCTTGAGAAAGGGATGTACTGTGTTGATGCTAAATGTACATGTCTCCTATGTATTGATGGGGAGTCGGTATGAAGGGCTTACGGTGGGAGAGGCTTAAAGTTCAATAGTTGGGAGAAGTATATGTGGTCTTGGTGGCTTCAGTGAAGAAACTAGAAACTAGTCTGTCGGATCTTGGATATACGTAAGGAAATGATAACAACAACAACAACAACAACCCAGTAAAATCCCGTAAGTGGGATTTGGGGAGGGTAGTATGTATGCAGACCTTACCCCTACCTGAGGGGGTAGAGAGGTTGTTTCCGAAAGACCGTCGGCGCAAGACGACGAAAAGAAACACTATATCAGTACCATCAACATAAAAATCAAGAGATAATGACAGCAACATAAGAACTAGAAAACAGATATAAAGCAATAACAATAACCAGTAAATAAAGCTCGGCACAATGAAAACGGAGAATAGTGTTGAACACAACATTAACCACTAGCAGTCAGAGACACAACCCTATCAGACTAGCCTCCGCCACCTCCTAACCTACAACCCTGACGCTCGACCTCCAAACCTTCCTATCAAGGGCCATGTCTTCGGAAATCTGAAGCCACGCTATGTGCTGTCTGATCACCTCTCCCCAATACTTCCTAGGCCGCTCTCTACCTCTTCTCGTACCCGCCAAAACCAACCGCTCACACTTCTTGACCGGGGCATCCTGATGTTGAATAAAATTGTCACCACTGGAGTCTAGTTTAAGGTTTGTAGAACTTTGCTTAACTTGCTGCATGAAGGTGGCTTAACAACTCTAAACATTTTTCAGACTTAATGGCATTGTGGACTGTGGCGAACGACATCAACACATCTACAGAAGAACTATGCTATTGGCAGAACAAGTTAAAGTCAGCAGGGGGAGCCCCCTTATCACTTGTCTTCTGGAAGGCCCAAGTGGAAGGTAGAAGCTTGTGTTATTCTTGTTTTTTATGTGTTCATTTATCTTGAGTCTTTCCGTTCCTTGGACAGTGGCAAAACTGCAATGGCAGCAACAGTTGGAATTGAAAGTGATTTTCCCTATGTCAAGATAGTAAGTTGCTAAATATTGGGAACTTGTACACTTTCTGGAGATTAAAATTCTCACTCTTAAACCCATCTCTTATTGCCTCTTTCCTCTGTGTTTGTTAGATTTCTGCTGAAACTATGATTGGGCTCAGTGAAAGCAGCAAATGTGCTCAGATAGTAAAGGTACACACGTTAACCTTGTACATCACTTTAGTATGATCAGCTAAAGGATAGATGACTTTGTATATACCCGTGCATATTATTACTTGCATTTTAGTTATTAACTATGTCTTGTGCTAATATGTGGTAGGTATTTGAGGATGCGTACAAGTCACCACTTAGCATAGTCGTCCTTGATGGCATTGAAAGGTGAATTTTCTGATACTAGATAAATAGCCTTCGAATGCCATTATGATGTGTTTATCATGCATGCACCTGTGCAGGCTTCTGGAATATGTTGCAATTGGCCCTCGGTTTTCAAATTTGATTTCTCAAACACTGTTGGTGCTCCTTAAACGGCTTCCACCTAAGGTATTTCTTCATAATTATTCAGTATTGTGTTTCAAGATGCTCATTTGGTACTATAATTGCCTGTTTGCTTATTTTCCCACACCCGTGTGTGTGGGGGTTGGAAAGGCTCATGGACATGCATCAGATAACTTAAGGGCAGCAAAGGAAAGGAAAGAAAGGAATGCTTAAGAGGTTTTCTGGAAATGCTTATCGGTGACTTCAAAATAAAGGTGACCCAAGCGCAAAAAAGAAATGAAATCCACATGGCTTGAAGCGAAAAATGACACGCTTCTTTAAGTGAAATGCTCAATTTACAGGAAATAAAAAAATTCCATACATCTGCGTACTTAGTACTATAATTATCAAATTTCAGTTAAAAACTAAATTCATTATACAATATACAATAATGCCAATATAATCCAACTCTTCAAAGTTAAGGTTCAAAGAATCAACTTTTTCTCATTCAGAACTTTGCATGTCATTGTCTGAAGCACAAACTTATCTGAAACGTGTGGCTTCATGGCTTCACCCATGAAGCGATGACCTCTCGCTCTTGATACTTGACTAATTCCTACATAATAGTTGCCCGGAAGCTGAAAACCAAATCAATGTTATCTTGTGCCGAACGTACATGCCTTGTAAAGTTTTTTTTTGGGGTGGGTTGTGTGTGTGTGAGAATTTCTCCCATTTCTATCTTGAACCCATCAAGTCCTCTAGTTGTTTTGATTTTTTCCTCCATTGGAAGAAAAGTACAGATAAACTTAGACACCGATGGACTAGAACGCTCAAGACACATACTGATGATGACCTACTGCTGTTTTATGAGCTGGATTTTAATTATGTTGTGGCTACATATGCAACTCTGGTTTTTGCTGATGATTCTTATGGCGGGTTTTATGTTACAGGGTAAAAAAATTCTCGTGATTGGAACTACTAGTGAGGCCGGTTTCTTGGACTCGGTTGGCCTTTGTGATGCTTTCTCGGTCACATACCATGTTCCAACACTAAAGACAGAAGATGCCAAGAAGGTAAGAGGGCATCCAAACTGCCAAGATGTTGATGTTTCATAATGAAAGTTCATTTTCCAGTTGAATAGCCCATAGGTCTAACATGAAGAATGAAACTTTTATATGAAAGAAAACGGTATATAGTCATCTATTGCGTCAAATCATAATAGTTGGACTGTGAAGACTGAAGAGCAATGAAACTCCAAATAAATTCTTACATTAGATGCCATATGTTGAAAGGAAAAAGGAAATCCTATTTTTTTTTGTAGAGCAGGTAGGTGCAGAAAAGCTTAATTAGGACATCGCAATTAGAGACGAGGTGAGTTGCTCTGATGGTAAGTACCCTCCACTTCCAACCAAGAGGTTGTGAGTTCGAGTCACCCCAAGAGCAAGGTGGGGAGTTATTGGAGGGAAGGATGCCGAGGGTCTATTGGAAACAACCTCTCTACCCTAGGGTAGGGATAAGGTCTGCGTACACACTACCCTCCCCAGACCCCACGTATGAGATTATACTGGGTGGTTGTTGTTGTTGTTGTTGTAGGACATCGCAATTAGGTATTCCCAGATAAGGTAATCCAGTGCTAGTTGCCAATAAACTCCTTACAAAAAAATACTTCACCTCCCACTGAACGAGAATCGCCGTGGCAAGAAGATTACTGAATAGTAGCTTGTGACTTCTGACGGTGTAACAAAACAGTGGATTTTGTCATGGATGCCACTAAATTTGTCAATATATCTTTATCTATTGAGCTCAGGATCCATTTTACTTTTTGTCTGGAACAAACTGTGGAGCAAATGAGTTGGTGGTTTGAGAAGATTTCTCATCATCATTAGGCTGTATACTTTGTCTTTCCTTGGTATATGTATTGACTCTTGAATTCTAGTTCATTGGTTCAATTATTGGAGATGTCCTACCAAATTCCTTGGTGATGAGTTAGAACTCTTGAATTGGTGCAGTTACTGGAGATGTCTGACCTAATGTCATCCCTAGTCAATACCGCCCAAGTATTGATGTTTTGATCTTATTTGCAGGTGTTACAACAACTTAATGTCTTCTCAAGCGATGATGTTGATTCTGCTGCTGAGGCATTAAATGACGTAAGTTTCAAAGCTCTGCTCCCTGTCTATCAGACAAGCACGCTTTCCATACATGTCTCTTCCCTATACGAATAGTTCATATTTGTCTCACCACCTTCTGATACTGGCACTGCTTGAGAAATTGAAATTTCAGGCATATGATAGGGATTGGTCAATAACTATTGTTTGTGTTGTCTTGTGACAGATGCCCATCAAGAAACTGTACATGGTTGTTGAAATGGCTGCTCAAGGTGAACATGGTGGGACAGCAGAAGCCATCTATTCTGGCAAAGAGAAGATACAAATCTCACATTTCTATGATTGCCTTCAGGACATTGCTCGATATTGAGTGCATGGTACATTTTTTTTCTGGAGTAACTTAGGTAGGAATGGTGGTTTTCCTCTGAGTCGTCCATATTTTATCGTGGGCCGCTTTTTCTCATACACCCCATTGATGGGGTTCTTCTATTCATGAAGTACTTTGAGGTGTTTGTTGGGCCTTTGGAAACTCAGTTCTGTAATTGGCAATTTAGTTAGTATTTGTTAGAGCTCATTCCAAACTTCATTTGCTTTCTTATCCCTTGTTTATCTGTACTCGCTTTTTCTTTTTTCCTTTGTTGTTGCAGTAAGTATTGTAATCTCTGTTGAGTTGAACTTTCCACCTAATACGACTATAATTGCTTGAGGGGACTTACTAGTATTGCTTGAAAGTTGAGAGCTTACAATTATTCTTTTATTTGTAGCACATGTGGGGGAGAAATTCAAAAATACTTAGATTTACAAGTGGTCATTCAAAATTAATCACAGTTTCAAAATAATTGAAATTTAGCAACTTTTCATGTAAAGATAAACCTGAACGAAAGCGCTCTTCAAAATACGGAAAATACTCCAGCATAATATACTGGAATTCAGTTCCGTATAATATACCGGTATAGCATAATATGTCGGAAGTTCATACCTATGTTGCGCGGACTCTCCAAAATGATGCAGGATCCGTCACGTATTCGGCACCATTTTCGGAAGAGCAACATAGGTTTATACACGTGCTCAAATCTCTAGTATATTAATGCGGGAACTTTCGGCATGTTGGAGTTCCAACATAATATGTTGGGAGTTCATACACAGGTGCACCGATCTCCAGTATATTAAGCTAGAACTTCTCGTGTTGCAGCAAAATAGTGGCTATTTGTCAATGACTTTACTAAAGTTGGTTATATTTGAATGACCAGTCCGGAAATTGACTAGCTCATGCTATTTTTATCACGTGTGTAGTGGTGGCTATTTCAATTAACTTTCTTGACGTTCTATGTATAATAATAGTACTAATAAGTGAAGTATTTTTTACTTTCTCATAAAAAAATTAAAAATTAAAGGAAATACTAAGTTAAGTATTTTCCAGAAAACGGAGTTACCCATGGAGATATTGCAAAAATGTCACCATTCTTTGCCAAGACTTGTGAAATTCTCAACAGTAAATTATTACTACAAATTTACTAATTAATGAAATAGATTGAAAATGCATTTTGTTAGGGTAATTAATTAAATTATTACAGTGTTAAAAAATTTCCTTGAGAACCATAAAATTCTTGGGCTTAAATAAGATGTTTAAAAAAACCATTTTTTATCCATTAAAATGAAGTGCTTTTTGTAAAGTTCAAGCACTAATGGAAGGGCCTTAATTAGCACATTTCTCTTTTAGCTGGACATACTCACAGAAAATGAGAGAAATTGAAACACAATTTGATTGTCTTCTGAGAATTTGTGAACAACAAATAGAGAGTCAAAATGGAATGGTTTCAGACAAAGGTACAAAAATGGGTCAAACCCACTTTTTATCCTACCCATATTTTATCCGTATAAAAATGGGTGGGTTGGGTTGCAACCCGTTTTTGTTCTATCTATTTTTAACCCGCCCAAATTCAACCCAACCCGCCTATTTACCACCACTACATGTGTGACTGTTATAGCTTATCCATTTTGGTTTTATATCTGTTTGTAACGTAATTAGAGGTTATAGGTAATTGTCTAAGCAATTATAAACATGGTTATATTTTCAGCCAGAGACGTTGGCTGATGTGACGTGATTGTTTGCTTTTCCAACTCTTTTCGAGGGAAAAAGTCCAAATTTATCCATGTACTTTGTGAAAATATCTAATTTACCCTCCATTTATAGTTGGGTTCAACTATATCCATACAAGGTTAATATAGGAATTGCTGGCTTAATCGAAGCGTACTTTGGTAAAAGTTTTGAATGCTAAGGTTTAGCTCAATGCGCTACCTGATACTAATTGGGATTATCACAAATGAGAATAATGAGCCAACTTCTACTCCAGATTTTTGGGCAATCAAACAAATCCCTTATTTTGATGTGTCCGATAGGCGGAGAGCTTAGTGGAGAAAGAAATGAGGATGATAATCATGATCCAATATTCCACCTCTTATCGAACACAGGGTCACTTTATTTATTTGTCATATCTTCGTTAGGTATTTATGGAATTATTATAGTAGGCTGATAGAGTTGAGCTCGTTCGTGTTCTGATAAGTTCTACATGTTACTCTTCTATGCTACAAGAGGTTATGATTCGTCGGTTATGTGCACACACGGTGCGATTCGATTTGGGGCTCTTAGCGGAATTCAAGCGAGATGGTGATTGAGGTGTGGAATGGTTGATTGTGCCTTGGTTATGATCTTTTTGGGCTGTGGCATATTGTGTTATTCGCTTCTCCACGACGATTAAAAATTTGGGAAGCTGAATTTAAAAGCCTTTTTGATGTTCCTATGGTTTCTCCTGCTTCGTCTTTGAATTCTCATTCGGTACTCACATTGTGCCCGAATTTGCATTGCGTAAGACCCATTTAAAGGAAAAGCATTTCCCTACTAAAAATAGGATATTATGGCATGATTAATCTGAATTAGTGCAGCGTAAGACCCACTCGTATTCAATCAAATCTATCATTAGGTATCTATGGTGGATCCTTACCTGTTTTATCGAACTCAAAGAGTTTGAATAAATCAAATCGACACAAAACATTATAGTTTCATCACATAACTTTCCTTCCACGGCGATGTATGTAACAAAACACTAATACCATTTTCATACCAAACATTTGTTAGTATTTATTCATAGTTAGATGAAGCAATGATGCAAAGATAATAAGTGCCCGTTTGGACATAAGAATTTTCATTTTTTTTCGAAATTTTTTCCATTTTTTTCAAAATCAGTGTTTGGTTGTAAAATTTTCCATTTCCACTTGAAGATAAAATTTGTAATTTCCAAAAAGTTATCTTACAAAATTCTCTCAGATCACTCAAAAAAATTCAAAAACAGCGCAAAATTATATTCATGTCCAAATACAACTCTAGTTTTCAGATACAATTTTCACTTGAAAAAGATTTTCACTTTTTTTTTTTTTTTTTTTTTTTTTTTTTTTTGGAATTTTACAGTTCTTATGTCCAAATGCCCACTAAGTCCCTTGCAACTACGGATGGCAATTGGGGCGGGGCAGGGTGGGGCAAGGCAATCTTTGACCCACTAAGATTTTGACCCACCCTGCCCCGTTTAGCCTTGTTCCAAAATTTTGCCCTGCCCTATTAAGCCCTGTCCCGTTTAGATTTATTTTCATTTTTTTAATTTTTTTTTTCATTTCCTAGTAAATACTTTGTCTTGCCCATTTCCCAAAAAAGTCTACTATCCTTTAAAGGTATTTTCTCAAATTTGCGTCTGTGACATCCTCTAGCTACTTCAATATCAATTTATGAAAGAAAAGAAGACATGAAAAAAAAAATAAGCAAGGGGCTAACCTACAACCAACCTGCCCCATTAAATTTTTTCAAAAATGTAGTTTTGCCCTGCCCTGCCCCGCCCCACCCTGCCCCAATTGCCATCCCTACTTGCAACGGCTAATTTCCTGGTCCAACAAATCAATTTGCAGAACTTCCTTGCTTTATTCCTGTATTTGGTGTAAACAAATTCGACCTGTAAATATTCAGCTAATTGAGTTTGTACACTGCCAAAACAAACTAAGCATTAGACAAAATTTTGTATTTCCGCTTGTCTATTCAGAGACCTGCTGCTATGCTTCAGACATTGAAACCTTCAGCTCGAAGGCATTTACGATGAGCTTCAATCCATTTCTCACAAGCGGATTCGCCATGCTCCACGATGCATTCGTCTCTCAGCTTCTTAGTATCCGGGCAGGCACAGCAAATCTTCTTCTTTGGCTTCGCAGCAGGGGCAGCTGAGTTTTGATCTTTTGGTACTTGCGACAAAGATATGACTGTAGATGTATTCTCTATTGGCAGTCCACCCATTTTTGAAGAATACTGGAGGAGTTAGAAATGAAAGATTATGCTTTAGCACTGAAATAGAGACTAATAGCCTGTTTGGCCAAGCTGGAGAAATCAACTTATTTTGAAAAGTGTTTTTGAGAAAAGTTATTTTGGAGGGATGTGTTTCGCACTGAAAAACACTTTTGAACAATAATTTATGTTTGACCAAGCTTTTCAGAAAGTGCTTTTAAGTGTCAAATTACGAATAAGGACATGAACAGATTTATTTAATAGTTAATATTATAAGTAAATAAATAATCTCAAAAATTTGTTATTACAGGCAATAATTGAATCTTTTCATTTTAATTAAGTAAAATATGAAAATAAAATTTAAAAGTACTTAATTCTTTTAATATAAGTTAACTGTATTAAAATCATTTGACAAATATAAAAGCATTCACCCCTGAAGTCACTATATATTAGAAAGTTATCCTAAAAATAATAAGAAATATTTATACATTAATATCCTAATTATTAGGTTTAACAGTTATTTTGGTATATACTATATTTCGTTAAGGGTATTTTTGGTAAGAAGAAAAGTCAAAGCTGCTTCAACTTCTGCTTTTGGGAAGAAACTACTTTTTTCTGCTTCTCAGAAACTGCTTCAGCTTCTTCGGAAAAGCACCTCCCCCCCCCCCCCCCCCCAAAACCGCGTCTGCTTTTTCTGTAAAAACCCCCCCCCCCCCCCCCCCCCAAGCTTGGCCAAACACCTCAAATTAGGGGGAAAAAGTGCTTTTGGGCAAAAAAGCACTTTTGACTTCTTGAGAAGCTTGGCCAAACATGCTATAACAGAATTAAACCAAGAAAAAACACCAGAAGAAGATGCATAACAAGCGTTGAAGAAACTACATTTTCAAACGCGTAACCACAATCCTTTAAGAAATAAGTTGAGAAAGAGATTGCAGGTGTTAGTATTCTGTCACCTTGAGTTTTTTTCCCCTCTCCTACTCTCTGAAAGGCAAAGCCCTAGCTTCTTTGTTATACTTCATTGTTAAACAATATGCTCTCGCTTCGTCTCCTCAATTATCATTAATCGAGAAACTTATCAGATTTATATCCAAAGGTATATATAATTCGGATGCCATCAGCAGTAGCTATCAGTTATGTATGTTATATTTTTATTGTTTAGGGGGAATTACGCTTACTTTTTTTTAGTACAAGTAGCTACTGGGTTTGCTATGACTTTTCAGTTTTTACTATCGTCCGACCGTTACTGAGGCTTTTGCTTCTGTTCAATACATAATGACTGAAGCCAACTTTGGTTGGTTAATCCGATCAGTTCATCGATGGTCGGCAAGTATGCCTTAACATAGAAGCTACGACCGAAGTTACGAGTATTCTCTATTCTAAAACCAGCAATTTCTTCTCCTTCTCATCTTACTTTTGGAACCCTGTCCCAGCTAATATTACTAGAGCAAATTACTCTAGCATTAAAGCGGGGTTAGCAGTAGCAAACAATTTCAAAAACAGTATCAAAGCAGGATCAACAATAGCAACAATTCAGAACATATAAGGATTCTCCTCCACCCCCCCCCATTTTGAAACCTTTTACTTATGAGTTTATATTCTTATGATTGATAGATTCTACTAGAATAATCCAGTGTTGTCAAAGGCCAAAATCGTCAAAAAACACTTTAGGTCTATCGGGGCTTTAAGCGTAAAGTGCGATTAAAGCCTGGACTTTAGTTTAAATGGCACAACGAAGAAAAAAATAAAATTATATATATAAGTAAAAAGTTACATCTTCACCTAAATGATTTTCTTAACAATTAATATATCTTTTCTCCAACCATATTCAATGTTCACAGCCAATCTATTCAAGATAGAATTTATGAGCAATGAGGCGAAGGCCTTAGTGCCATGCCTACACTAAAGCACAGACTAAGTGAGGCGAAGCATTTACCCGAGTTTCAGGGCTTAAGTGCACCTCAAATGAGCCTTTGACAACACTGGTAGAATCTATCAAAACACAGTATCAAAGTGTGATGACCTGTGTAAATTTAACTAAAATTGTGTTCCGAGGCCTCGAGAGCCTCCGTTAATCTCACCTCGATGTGAGTGCGCAGCCCGGGCGCGTAGCCGGGAAGCCTTTATGTGGAAATTTGATAAAAAGTTGAATTTATGATAATTAATTGAATAAAGTTGACTTTGGTCAACATTTTTGGTAAACGGACCCGGACCCGCGATTTGACGGCCCTAGAGGGTCCGTAGGAAAATATGGGACTTGGGCGTATGCCCGGAAGCGAATTCCGAGGTCCCAAGTCCGAGAAATGAATTTTTTAAAGAAAATTGTTTTCTGAAAATAGTAAAGGCTTTTGAAAATGAACTTTGATGTGAAATTGCGTTACCGGGTCCGTATTATGGTTCCGGAGCCCGGAACAGGTTTAATATGGTTATTATGAGTTGTCTGTAAAATTTGGTAAGAAACGGACTTCGTTTGACGTGTTTCAGATCAAAAATGGGAAATTTAGAAGTTTATGAAGTTTGAGAAAATTCTATAGATTTTGGAGGTTAATTCATGGTTTTTGATGTTATTTTGGTGGTCTAATTACTCGAACAAGTCCGTAGGATGCTTATGAGGGTGTGTGTGTTTGGTTTTGAGCCCCGAGGGCTCGGGGGTGCTTCGGGTAGGTGTTCGGAGTGTTTGGACTCAAGGAAACACTGCTGGTGCACCAGTTCTGGTGTGCCCGCACCTGCGAGCCTAGGGTTGCAGGTGCGAGACCGCAGGCGCGACGTTTGGTCCGCAGGTGCGGTCCCTCTCGTAGATGCGGACTATCTTCCGCAGGAGCGGGTACGATTCTGCAGGTGCGGCCCTCGGTGGGCCTAGCCCTTTTCCGCACCTGCGAGAGCGCAGGTGCGACCAACGCACCGCAGGTGCGAGAGTCGAGCAGTGAAGTTCTTTTAAAAACAATTTCAGACGTTCTTCTTCAAACTTTCTCTCAAAAATAGAAGGCTTAGGTCGATTTTTCAAGAGATTTTCTTCCCAAATCGTAGGTAAGTGTTCACTAATTGATTTCCTTCAACTTTTTAACGTTTTTCATCAATTATCATCAAGAATCCTAGGGTTTCAAAGGTAGAAATTGGGGCTTTGGGGTAGAGTTAGGGCTTTTAGAATTTTTAGGAATTCAACCTCATTTTGGGGTCGGATTTCAAAACAAATTGTATATTCAGGCTCGTGGGGGAATGGGTGATCGGGTTTTGGTTCGAACCTCGTGTTTGGACCAAGCGAGCCCGGGGTCGAATTTTGGTATTTTTGGAAGAATGAGGGAAAATGTGTAATTAGGCTTTGGAATTGGTTTATTGTGTAATTATTGATGTTTATAAGTCAATTATGTCTAGATACTATCGTTTCGGAGTTGGATTCGAGAGTAAAAACTGTGATTGAGGCTTGACTTGCATTTTTGGAGCCGAGGTAAGTGTTTGGCCTAACCTTAGCTTGAGGGAATAAATATAGAGTCTTATTTGCTATGTGTAATTCATGTCCAACGTATAAGCGAGGTGACGAGAAGCATGCCCGTTAGTCAAATGTGATGAAGTATACCGTGTTCTTGATATTCTCTGTGCTATGAATAATGGGTGATAGTGATACATTGATGTTGTTTCATGACGTGGGAAGTTATTGATTAATTGTTCAGTGGAGGATTTTTATTGTTGAAATTATGCCTCTGAGAGAGATTGGTTATAGCTGAGTCCCTTGCCGGGACGATAGAATTTTGTTGGTTATTTCTGTGCATTTAGAACTTCTTATTGTAAGCCTTTATATTGAATTGTTGTTTCTGTGTACATTTTGCACGAGGGGACATTCTGTGCCGAGTGATCGTGAGGCTATGCACGAGGGGACATTCCGTGCCGAGTGATTATTATTTATGCACGAGGGGACATTCCGTGCCGAGTGATCGAGAGGCTATGCACGAGGGGACATTCCGTGCCGAGTGATTATTATTTATGCACGAGAGGGCACTCCGTGCCGAGTGATTATTATTTATGCACGAGGGGACATTCCGTGCCGAGTGATTATTATTTATGCACGAGGGGGCATTCCGTGCCGAGCGACTGTGAGATTATACACGAGGGGACATTCCGTGCCGAGTGACTTTGTTATTTATGCACGAGGGGACATTCCGTGCCGAGTGATTGTGAGGCTATGCACGAGGGACATGTCGTGCCTTTTGCTGCTTATTTACTTGTTTCGAGATGTTAAACTCCTGTCTTACTTCTACATTTCAGTTATTATCTTGTTCTGCTGTTTTGGTAATTTGTTGCCCCTTTATCCCCAGCATGTTCTCCTCGTACCTGTATTTACTTGTTTATTTCCGTTATTATTTTCTGTTTGAGTATAGAATTGCACAAGTATGAATTGCTGTCGGTCCTAGCCTCGTCACTACTTCGCCGAGGTTAGGCTCGACACTTACTCAGTTCATGGGGTCGGTTGTACTGATGCTACACCTGCACTTCTTTATGTTGTGCAGATTACGCAGCCGGACCCGGTGGACATTGACGGAGAGAGTACCCTTCAGTCCATTCAGGAGACATCGAGGTAGTCCCGCAGACGTTCGTGGGCCTTGGCGTCACCTTCTACCCTCCTCCTTCATTTCTGTCTTATTTTTATAGTTCAAAGACAGTTACATGTATTTATCTTTCAGACCCCTGTATTTAGTAATCTCAGAGACAGTTTGTGAGTTAGTGACACCAGTTCTGGGTTAAATTTACGGGATTTGTTTCGAAGTTGTTATATAGTTCTGAAATTAGTTAACTTTCATATTGTTAATCACAGTTGCCTTAGTTATCCTGTTCTTTCTTTAACTGTTAATGAGTTTATTTATTCAAAACGTTGGCTTGTCTAGCGGGTTCAATGTTAGGCGCCATCACGGCCTGAAGGTGGGATTTCGGGTCGTGACACAAAGCAGGATCAACGGTTGCAAACAATTTCATAACATAAAAGGATTCCACAAGCCAAAAATTTCAGAACACTCTCTCCTTATTTGTTATCCTTTTTGAGATGATATCATTAACAAAAAAAAAATCTCATATCTAAGTGTGTATAAGTATTTTTGAGACCTTTTACATATGAATTTAGACCATAGTATAAATATATTATACTAGTAGAAATAGTTTTCTCCTGGGAATTAATTAATATACCTATTTGGGCCTAATATTTCATTCCAACATTTTGTAATAACCAGTATCTATAACATGTGTTGCACGTTAATAATGGCACGTGATGATTTACACATTTAATTATATGAATCAACAATAAAATTTAATTAATGAGAGAAATTTTATGTATAATAAATACAACAATCATCTAAATGCCGAAAAATATTATTACATTAGCATAATACATGAATTTAAAATAGTAAATCATCAAAACTTACACAAATGATCAATTTTGTCATGTTAGTTAGATAATTATGTATTACTTCCTTTGGTCCACTTTAAGTAATTTTTTTATTGCTTTCACATATATTAGGGCGAATATGGAGAAGCCATCAGTGCTTGGATAACGAACAATTCACATTGACCCAGAGGGGTGGCTCCAACCCTTTGGTACCGGGTTCAACTGTACTCAGTATTTTCAGTGTAGAGCATAAATTTTATGTGTGAAAATTCACTAAAGTTGCAACAGATAGTTGTTAGTATTCAAAGTTAAAAACCTTAAAAGTTGAATCCATAGAACGCCTCTGTCAACCCGGACACTACAATTTAGACGACTAAAAGAAAATAATTTAAATTTAAAAATGCTAAAAATGAAGAATAGTTTGTGTCCATATTTCAGCAAATCGATTGCTTCATCTATTTAATTCAGTTTGATTTATCGGGAAAAAAACACAGAGTAATCAACGAGGCTTGAGTTCTAATATCGAAGTGGTGAATCAAATAGAAACAAAATTCAAGGATTAATTGTGTAAAATATAACAAGAAAATCAGATTAATTTAAATTCAAGGGCTTAATTTTGCCTAACCTTTTCCACCGTTGTTCTTCGCCGGAGTTCCGTTGAATACAGGCGGCGTTTTTGGGATATCTCGTGAACAATTAACTTGCTACATTTATTAGGAATGCGCCAAACGCGTCCGAATCTTTTCTTAGACATATTCCTCCCCCCTTTTCTATGAAATGACAAAAGGTCCCTCTAAAGATACAAAAGTTGATGCTTTCCCCCCTATCACTTTTTTTTTTGTCCACTTTTTCTCGGGCAATGCGCTCACGTATTGGGGTGTCAATAGTTTGGCTCAACCGATTATTTTATAAAATTTATACCATACAAATTTTCCAGTTACTCAATTTTGTATGACCAAAATTAGACTTTTCAATATCGTACCAATCATCTCGGTTTTACTTCGGTATCGATACAGTTCGGTTAATTTTTCGTATTATTTTTAAAACATCATAGTAGAATCTCGAATAGAAGTTATTAAAATGCAATAACATACGTATTTGCATAGGACTTTGGCAAAGCTATATACACATTTTTCTATTTAAGAGGCAGTGAATTTAGAGAACATGAAAGATGGCCATAATATAGCCATCTCACTATTTTATAGCAGCGTAAAATAAATTAAGCATAGGCGAGAGGAGTATAAATCATCCGAGTGAAAAAATATTAGTTAAGTTGGGACTCAAGAATAAAATCAATTATAAGATTGAGTATTCAACAAATGAAATCTAAACATACGAGAAGAAAGATATGCAATACCTTATTGTTTGCTACTCAAGATCGTTCGAATACCTTGTGACTTGCTACTTAAAATGCTGAAACTAACTTGATTTCAATAGGAGTACCATAATGGGTTTGGGAGTTGGACTTTAAGTGTGTTTGCTGTGAAAAATATTTTTCATTCTTTTCATGTTTGGTTGGTTTGATTGTTTTGGAAAATATTTTTCGCATCAATAATTGGAGGAAAATATTTTCTCTTCTCTTGATAGGGAAAATATTTTTCAAAACTCTTTTCCAATCTTCCTCCCATTCCCCATCCCCACCAACTCACCCTACACTCTCAACCTCACCCCAAACCCCACTCCCACCCCTACCCTAAATAGAAGTATTATTAATAGTACTTTCTTTTCATGTTACAAATAGATTTTTTTTTTTCATTTCAACAAATGAGTACTTTCTTTTCACGATATAAAAAAATTATTTTTTCATTTTAACAAAAAAAATAACTTTCTTGTCATTTTATTTAAACAAAATGATGTAGTAAAAAATATTTTCTTTCATTTCAACAAAATAAATACTTTATTTTCATGATGTACAAATAGTACTTTCTTTTTCAACCAAAAAAAGAGTATTTTTTTTAGTTATGGAGCACAAATTTCAACGTTGTTTGGCGTAAGAAGTAAAGCACCACATTAGTTCCTTTGGGTTTACGTAAATTTTTAGAAAAATAATTAAATTCTTGAATAAAATAGAGTCATGAAAATATTGGGTATTTGGGGTGAGGGGAGAGTACAAGAAACATAGGGACTTGGGGGAAGGGAGTGGCATAAAAAAATATTTTTCAAAAAATAAAATAAAAATCGACTCTCTAACCAAACACTAGAAAATATTTTTCGGGAAAAAGTTTTGACTCACCAACCAAACAAGGAAAAATAAGTGATAAAATCACTCATTTTTCATGAAATTTTTTTCTAGAAAAACATTCTCCATGGAAAATTTTTTCCTTCGTCCAAATGCACCCTAGATGTTAATTACATGTTGGCTTGTAATCGTTTTCATAATCCCAAGACTTTAGGAGGAAAAAATGCTTTCTTATTTTGAAACTTAATATATGAAATGTATTTTTCATATATAAATTATCGTATGGTTTGGTATTTTTACAGTTTATTCCTATAAAGTTAAAAACATACTCGGTTATTAGGTACGATTATAAGTTTATATAAAAACTTATGATTTTATTAAAATAAACCTAATGATTAATTTGGTACGATATAATTCGATCGGTTTAGTCATTTTTTAAAGATACATTTGACCTACACACTCTCTAGAAAAATATATTGGAGTGACTTTATCTTCTTTAATTTTTGTCTTTTTGATAATTGAGAAATTATTCTTCTATCTTTATCCATTAATATAAGTTTTTATCTGTTATAGGGTTCGACTTGTGATATATTTAACTCATAATAGAACCTTTTTTGTCGAAAAATTATACCATATAAATTGAGCAAAAATAAATATATTGCCTCATATACAAATTTCAGATAAATTTAATCTGCAAAAGACGATTGATATATTCAAAATTTATTATGTCAAACCTGCACACTTTTTCAAATTAGAAATTTTAAGTTCCTTTTTTCCTTTCTATAATTCTGCCGCCATAAATATACCATGAATGAAAGTTTCACATCAGAAATTCACCCCTTCATTATCTACTTCAATAGTATTCCGTTCATTTTAATTTAGATGACATATTTCACTTATCGAAAGTAATTTTGGCCAAATTTTAAAGCTAAATTGAATTAGCTCAATGCAATATTTTAAAATTAAAATTAAAATATTTAAAATTAAATAAAAAGTACTATAAATTGCAATTTTTTTTTATGTCAATAGGATAAAAAAAAAATATTTCAAAACATTAGTTAAACTTCAGACGTTTTGACTCACAATAAATAAATTGTGTCATCTAAATTGAAATGAAGGAAGTATTTAGTTTTTGTCTAAACTTTTTTTTGGGAGATTTAGAGGGTGGGGGTGGGGGCGTTGATTGTTCACCCTTTTGGAGTCGAAACCTAATTGTGGTATTTTTGAACGCAAACGACACAAATAGGTAAACAAAAAAAAAGAGTACCATATTATATTTAGCGCGGTTATTTACCGTGCTATATCTTAACGACACGATCATTGAGATATAGCGCATGCATAATAGGCGCCATATATTTGGCGCCCATTATGTATGTGCTATACCCATTGAATTATTGGTGGATCAGTTAAGTGCAGATGAATTATTAGTGGGGCAGGACATTTTATGTATAGCGCGGTTATTTACCGCGCTATACCTTAACGGACAAACGTGCCGTCAAAATATAACGCAGTGAATAATCATGCTATATATAAACGGTGCTCAATTCTTTTTTTATATCTATTTGTGACGTTTGAGTCCAGAAAAATCACATTTAGGTTTCGGACTCCACTTTTTTGTGTGCCAGGAAAAAACAATGTAAGCTTGGCATTTGTGATAAAATATCTGATAAGAATCTAAAATCTGGGACAAATACTATTATTTCATTTCTTTTGAAAACAGACTCTGCATATAAACAGTGACTATACTATTTGCAATCAACGTGCTAAAACATTTTTTTTATTTCCCGCTCGATATCCGATATTTATATTAGAGCCCGATTATATTCAGATTTGTACCGTGTAGGGTTCCATTTGGGGAGAAACGCTCCCTGTCAAGGATTTTTCCATACCAAGACTCGAACTTGAGACCTCTGGTTAAGGGAAGAACAATCTCATCCACTGCACCACATCCTTTGATGTTACGTGCTAAAACATGATATCTACGGTATTACTTCAACTTTATAAAGATCTAACAGAAAATATTATGGACGAAATTGAAGGATAGGTATCACCAATAAACTTAAAAGATGAAGTTCAAAAATACAACACAGTGAAACTTTTTTATAACCGTCTTATTTGTTCAGAAGTCTTTTAGTTGCTAAAGCGAAATGTTATTCTACAATAATAATAATAACATACCCGATATTATCCTACATGGAGTCTGAGGAGGGTAATGTGTACGCAGACCTTACCCTAATAGAGAGGTTGTTTCCAATAGACCATCGACTCAGGAAAGCATAAGCACCACATTAATGAAAATATAGACGAGAAGGGACGGTACCAAAAAGCCATATAAAAGTGGAATAAAAACAACAAGATCGTACGATGATCGACAATGAAAGAAAACAACGGCTAGTCATAAAAACCTACTACCAACAGAAAGCAAGACCGCGTGCCAATACTACTGTTATGAACACTCTAGACTACCTACTCTACTACCCTAGTCCCCCACCTCCATACCTTCCTATCAAGAGTTATGTCCTCGGTCAGCTGAAACTGCAGTCATATCTTACCTAATCACCTCTCCCAAGCTCTTCTTTGGCCTACCTCTACCTCCCCGTAGTTCCTCTAATGTAAACCTCTCACACCTCCTCATCGGGGCGTCTGTGCTCCTCCTTCTCACATATTCAAACCACCTAAGTCGCGCTTCCTGCATCTTGTCTTCAATACGGGCCACACCCACCTTGCCGCGAATAACCTCACTTATGATCCTATCTAACCTGATGTGTCCGCACATCCATCGCAACTTAACCTTTATAGTGAAATGTTATTATTAAAAAAAATATTATGATATAACTTGAAAAATTGGTTTCAAAATAAATTAAACTTAATAGTGAAATGTTATTATAAAGAACGACTTTTACATAGAGATATGACGGTAGCAAGAAAGACTTATTGAAATTCGATCGAGACTGCTAGGTGGACCAATCGACAGACTGAGTTGAACTAATTTGGGACCCTACTAAAGATTCCTGAGTCATAGGCTCTATATTAATCAAGGCCACTTTCATTGAATATCCATAAAGCAGGCAAATTACATCAGTCTTGTTGACAGGGGACTGCAGGACAATCACATAAAATAAAAATAACACATTTTCAAGATAAAAGGCAACTAAAAATGGTTTCTATTGACTCTGGATAAGTTAACAGGGGACTGCAGGAAAATCAGAAATAATATAATGCTATACAAGAATTCAATTTGATGCGCGCCTTGGCATAACTGATAAAATTATTGTCACGTGACCGGGTTCGAACTTATGTTGTTTGGACTCTCCGAAAATGTGTCCAGATACGTGTCGGATCCTCCAAAAGTAGTGCATTTTTGAAGGATCCGACACAAGTGCGGCTACCTTTTGGAGAGTCCGCGCAATATAGGTTCGAATCATGAAAATAGTCTCTTACACAAAATACAGGATAAGGCTGCATACAATACATCCTTATGGTCCGGCTTCTTAACGCACCGGATTGCCTATACAAGAATTCAATTAGAAGGGAGCCTTAGCGTAACTGATAAAATTATTGCCATATGATCGGGTTCAAACCATGAAACTCTTACAGAAATGCAGGGTAAGGCTGCATACAATAGACAATTGTTATCCGACTTTTTTTCCGGATCCTGCGCAAAACGGAAGCTTGATGCACCGGACGACCCATACAAGAATTCAATTCATATTGTTCTATACCTTTCAAGTTTATATCTTGTGTTGAAGAGTCTTGGAAAATAAAAAGGTAAAAATTTCAATAGAAGCCAACTTCAGGAAATCACAAACACTTTTCATTTCTATCAACAAAATTACATCAAAGATAATTAAGGGAGAAAAGAAAGTACTATACAAACTTTATCCAAAAAAGGAGAAGAAAATACTGTACAAGATTGAGGCAAAGAAACAGCATATCCATATGATGCCCCAAGCAATCCAACTAGTTCGGATTTGAGACGTAGTTGATCGATACTTGAACAAGAACGGATGTTGTCGTCTTGTGAATAAAAATGTAAATCCGCAAACAAAGACTAATCAAACTTTTCTTAATAACCGAGAAATCCCCGAAGGTCAGTAGCGTACCGTCCAAAACTTGATGGATAATGGACATAGTAGCGCATCGAGTTTCGTATCATGGACACATCAGTGCGTCATCCGAAACTCGGTGGATAATGAACACAATGGCGAACTGTTCGAAACTCGATGGATAACGGGTACGCCCTCTACAAAGACTAATCCAACTACTTTTAATAACCGAGAAACCCCTGAACGTCAGCAACACACCGTCCAAAACTTAGTGGATAATGGACACAATAGTGCACCGTTCGAAACTCGAATCCAACTATTTTTAATAACTGAGAAACCCCTGAACGTCAGCAACACACCGTCCAAAACTTAATGGATAATGGACACAATAGTCCACCGTTCGAAACTCGATGGATAATGGACAAAGTGGCACACTGCTCGAAACTTGATGGATAACGGGCACGCCCCTCTACCAACACTAATCATACTTCTCTCTCCAAGAATATACCAGAAAAAAAACCCAAGAAAGACCTAAAGCAATATCAGCAACAACAAGTCTCAACCAATCACGACCAAGATCCTCTTCAAGTTTCCTCTCAAAGCAAATTCTCCAAATAGCCATAGCAATATGAAGAAGAACACATCCTTTAGCAAAAAATCCATGAAATTCTCTATCCTTTATAAATGCAACCATGAACAAGAAAAATCCAATTGCAAATAAAAGAAGTCCAGAAAATGAATCTGATATTTGGATTATTAACTGATCATGTGGTGTCGACCCCAAAAGTCTACTAGCACGTTCTCTCCCGTGGCTAAATATAAATACTTCATTGCTGTAAAACATCATTAAACCTCCAGAAGTTAATGCCACCATAGAATGAAGAATACATAAGAGGAAAAATCCAGATGACTCCATTTTTTATTTCCTTATTTTTAATGATTGAGAAGTTTGTCCCTTAGGAACAATTGTAACCTTCGAAACTCGAATAATGAGCTCGCCTTTTTACCCTTCTTTCACTTAAATATCAAACTTAGTTTGCATGGCACAGAGCTCGAACCTGAAAATTATCTCCTTATTTATTGATGATCGAGAAATCCTTATAGAGCCAACCCTTAAGAACAATTGTAACGTTCGAAACTTGAGGATAATGGCGCGGTTTCTTTACCCTTTTTCACTTAAATACCAGACTTAGATTGCATCGTGCAAGGCTCGAACCTGAAAATTATCTCCTTATTTTTTGATGACCGGGAAATCCGTATAAAGCCAACCCTTAAGAACAATTGTAACCTTCAAAACTCGGGGATAATGGGCCGTTTCTCTATCCTTCTTCACTTAAATACCACACTTAGATCGAACCTGAAAATTATCTCCTTATTTAGCTCAACAAAGGTTCAATTTTCATGCCTGGAGAATACAAAGAGGAAAAAGAATTACAAAATGAATCCTATTGATTATTTTGAAATACCCAAAATTATCTCCTTTTTAAAATCATCAAAGCTTCAATCTTTAGGCATAAAAACATCACCAAATTAAACCCTCTAAACACCCAAAATTCTATCTTTTTTCAGCTGATCAAAGCTTCAATTTTTATGTGTTATTAAGAATACATAAGAGGAAACAAAATACAAATGACCCTATTGATTAATATATGAAACAACCAAAATTATCTCTTTTTTCAGCTCACAAAGATTCAATTTTTAGGCATAAAAACATCACTAAACCATTGTAAACATCTTCAAGATTCATTTAAAACACCCAAAAAATACCTCCTTTCTTAGCTCACAAAATTTTCAACATTTATACCTGGAGAATACATATTTCGAAAAAAAAAAATACAAAATGACCCTATTAATTCTTTAAAAAAACATCCAAATTATCTCCTTTTCTTAGCTCAACAAAGGTTCAATTTTTGAGAATACATAGGAGAAAAAAATACAAATAACCCTATTGATTTCTTAAAAAAAACCAAAAATATCTCCTTTTTTTCAGCTTATCATAGATTCAATTTTTAGGGAAAAAATTCAAGATTCACTAAAAACAAGAACCCCATATAACAAAATAGTGTAAAAACATGATCAAATGTTAAAAGAAAGATTTTTTCCTCAAAAAAACAAGACACCCCAAAAAAAAAAAAAAAGGTCCAAAAGGAAGAATATTTACCTTAAAAAAATCAGTAAAATAAAGTATTATACCTGAATAGAGGGTTACCATGGTATATGGACAATAGGAGGTTGGTCTATTTACAGCTTCACAGATGTCAGCTTTAGGATTTAATTAAGTTAATTTGTGTGACTAATCTGGTTGATGGCATGGACAGACAGATGGACTATTTCAAGATTTAGAGAGAGAGAGAGAGAGAGAGAGAAGAGAAGAGAAGGCTTTGGATCCAAAAATCCTCAACCAGCTGGAAAGTGATGGAAGGAATATGGAAAGAGATTTTCTTTTGGCTTTTGATGAAGGGATATATGTAAAAGATCTGATAGAGAATTGTATTTTAAAAAAAAAAAAGGAAAGTGAAAATAATATTGTGTAACCGCTATTAAAATTATAGTCGAAAAAATATTTATTTTATATATATATATATATATATATATATAGATATTTTGTATGTTATATATTAATTTTATACACTTTTTCGGATATCGGATATAAATAGTTTCTAGCGCGGATTAAAAAAAAAATAGTATATTTTCTTGGGATCTAATTTAGTAGAAATGACACCAGATCGTCACTCTTAAGAGCTATTATTTAGAAATCAGCCAGTGTATCTTGAATTTTAGTTTTTTCGGTTCACTTTTTCAGGACAAAAATGTCTTGAATTGTCTTAAGTTAAGATTTTTAGTTTAAAATTTCAGGATAGAATAAATATTGGTTAATCTCTAAATAGTATCCCTGACAATGACTATTTGTGCACTTGCCCCTCTAAGTTATAATGTATATTTCAGAAACCACTATTATTTAGTGGCTATTAACTTCCTATAGCTACCATATACATAATTACTTCTTATAGCTACTATTCAGTTGTTACGGTAGTGTATTCACATGTATTCGCGTTGTTGTATTCATAAATACAACCGTAAAAAGCGCCTAAAATCAAGGCAGTCCAGTTGTACGCGCATGTATTCACATGTATTCACGCCATGTATTCATGAATCCAGCAACAAAAAACGCTTAAAATCAAGGCAGTTAAGTTGTACGCACATGTATTCACATGTATTCGCGCTGTTGTATTCATGAATACAACAGTAAAAAACGCCTAAAATCAGGGCAGTCCAGATGTACGCGCATGTATTCACATGTATTCGCGTCATGTATTCATGAATACAACAACAAAAAGTGCCTAAAATCAGGGCAGTCCAGATGTACGCGCATGTATTCACATGTATTCGCGTCATGTATTCATGAATACAACAACAAAAAGTGCCTAAAATCAGGGCAGTCCAATTGTACGCGCATATATTCTGTTACGCGGCGCCTTCCTGAGATGCTTTGGAAGGGCGACGTAAGGCTAAACAACCAATGTCAGGGTGGTTGCTGTCCGCCAAATGAGGTCCCCGCCACACGCTAGACTAGATTGTCAGTGCCGTGTGGGAAAACCAATGCCAACAATTGAGAGAACAGTAATTGATGTTTGAAATGATGAAAGCTGGATTGCAATAATGAAAGCTATTACAAAATGAAGGAAATGCGGTGTCGAGGGGTAGAGACACCAGTACAGGGATTTGCTTGCTTGAAAGTTTTGAATGCTAGATACCCCCTAATAATGCTTAAAAAAAATAAACCC
>ML246278.1:48392-81633 GCA_005239495.1 Nicotiana undulata | reverse complement strand
TGGGACTATCAATTCTCATGATTTCATCCCAATTCCTTGTTGGGTTGATTTTCTAGACTCAAGTCCTCTTTCTCAAGAAGGACCCAAGTCAATTGAACACCAATTAGTGTTTGCAACCACTAATCTTAACAACAAAACCATAAATCAACCCAAATATCCATCACCCATAAACATCTAAGCCCTAATTTTGAGAACCCATTAATTACCCACACTAGGGTTGAGCCACAACCCTAGCTAATGGGTTTAGATACTCATAATCAATGAAGAAATCACAGAAATAGATGAAGTTGACCCATGTAATTAATTTCGAAGCTAAAATATAAAGATTCAATGTTGAAATGAAGCTAAAATTGCAACAAAAGATGAAAGGAAAATATCCACGAGCTGCTCACTACTGCTGATACAAAGCTTGCCCTAAAAAAATACAAAAGAAGCTATTTATACCTAGCCAAAAATTCCGAACAAAAATGCCCCTACGGGGTCACCGCGGACCGCGAAGAATGGACCGCGGTCCGCGAAGGTCTTCTGGGCTTCTGAAGCTGGGGTGTTTGAACCTCTTGACCGCGAACCGCGTAAAATGGACCGCGGTCCGCGGTGCCTTTATCCTTTCAAATGAGTCTCTCTGAATCTCACCACCGCGGACCGTGAAGAATGGACCGCGGCCGCGGTGGACTTTGCCTTTGAAAGTACTTCTCTGAACCTTACCACCGCGGTCTTCGCGGTCCGCGGTGGTCACTTGAGCTTGCCCTTTTTGTTGTTCTTGGTACTTGGGCACGATTCACTCCTTTTTGAGCAGATCTATGACGGTTTGTCATCCTTTTTGGCTCAATCCTGCAACAAGCACAACATGTCAGCTTTTTGGGCTATTTTATGTACAAATGTATCCAAAACGTAAGCAGTTAGAGTATAAAACAAGGTAAAATTCCTAGTCATAAACTCCCCCAAAATTAAGCTTTTGCTTGTCCTCAAGCAATCAAAATAAGATCCACCCCTTTTTTGAGTAATTTCAAGAAAATTCGGTTGTCCTAAGGTAACCTCCTCTAGAATCAATTGGGACTAACAATTGTCCTCAATGCAAATGAATCATTAACAACATTTGACCCTTTTAAAACCATGGATTTAAGTGCGACACAAGAGCATCAAGAGTTGACTCGACTCATCAATGAAACTCTTACTATCACTTTGATCATTGTGGAACCCAAACTCATACTCCTCAACTCTCCCTAAGAGAACCTCACTTTAGAATTGTACGCTCAGAACGAGGATAATGGGATTTCACTCATCTCTCTCAAAGAAAAGACTCAAGTCCGGCTCGAAGTACCATAGGCTTGCCCCTTATGTGAGTCACCACTAATGCAAGTTTCATTCAACTCAAGATCATATAGGACTTTTGTGGGTAAATGATGAAGGATTTTGGTTAAAGGTAGGAAATATTTGGTCAAAGTGAGAACTATCTTCCCTTAAGCACTTGATTTGTTTCACATTCTCTTGACTTCTTGAGTCATATAGCTCTTTTTGAGGGGTTAGAGAGACACACGGTCGCTCTTTTTTGTTCATTTCAATCATTTTTCTCCTTTTCTAGGCATTTCACACCTTTAATCTCATTTCTTTCATTGATTCCCTTTATTTCTTCTACTTTGTTCATTCTTTTTGGCTTTTTGATTTTTTTGTTTCTTTTGTTTCTTTTTCATTTCCTTTCCTTTTCTTCCTTCTTGTACCTTCTTTTTCATTTTGTTGCGTTCCTCGTCTCTCCCCCAAACTTACATTTTTTCTTTGTGCTAAGGGAAGAAGGGGTGCCAAGAGAGGGTTAAATTTGTACAGGCTTGTATCATGGCTTTTTGAAATAAAAAGGTCTAAGGCTCAAAAGGGTTGTCTAGGGAAAATGTCATTGAGAGGCTATGGAGATGTTCAAGTCACTATTTGGATCAAGGAGAGCCTATAATCACCTCTTAAGTCAAACTTCACTTATGATTTCGCCTAGACAAACATTCAGGGCAAGTTCTAGACTAATGGCACGAGACTTGGACTTGCAATTCAAACTCTCACCACTCAAGCTATGGGCTCGCTAAAGAAATAGAGTTGGGGGCCCACAACGACCTCAGTTATGCTTTGAGCAACACAATGGTCCCAAAAACCAATTTGATGATTATCGGTCAACACAAGAGTCTCAAGGTCACAACTTTCACCATCCTAAACACAACGATTTGTTTTTGACCATAGGATCAAAGCAAATGTGTTAGGCTCAAGTGAAGCTTTGCTTGAGGCACCTTTATTCACTAGCTATTAAAAAGAAAAAAGAAAAACAGACTCAAACCCTTAAGAAGGTTGTCACACTATCCATCCTCGGGAAGATCCACCCGGTTCACACAAATTCCACCTTTGGAAAGAACCGTGGCATTAAGAAAACCAAAGGCTTATTTGACGTGAAAACTTCAAAACAAGAAGCTATGAAGGAAAAATAAGAAGCTATAAAAAGGAAAAATGCGGAAAGTAAAATGCGTAAGATAGAATGAATATGTACATGAGGGGATTTAGTCGAATATACATAAGGGGATGAATATATACATCAGAAAGTAACTTTATATACAGACCAAAAGTGAAAAATACTAAAAGTGCTGGAATAGTAAAGTTATTTGCATACCAAAATCAAAAGAAAATATTATCTGAATTATACAGTCATCCATCCAGATCAATCAAAATAAAAATAGGGTCACTCCCCCAACTGAAAGCTAGCATTTTCCTCAATGCTAACTTAGCAAAATAATCACAAAGTGTAAGGAGAAAGAGAGTAAAGAGAAACTCCCTATTGGCCCTCAATCTGTGTGGGATCCTCAGTGTGGGTCCCGGGGTCTGTGGTCTGTGGGAGAACCTGTGACTGGTCCCCAGGGCCCTGTGCCTCCGGCTGGACCTGGGACTATACCCCCTCTGTAGCCTGGGCCTGCTCCGGTGGGTCTGCCAACTCTAACTGAATTCCCTTTGTACGGGGAAGCACTCTCCTTCTCTTTGCTGGCCTCTCAATCTCTGGCTCTTGCTCAGCTTGGGTAGCAGGATCCTGCAGCAGCAAGTCTAAAGGCAGGTGATCCTTGATACCCTCAAATTACACTTTAAAATAGTGTAAAGCGGTCGAAGTCAAATATAATAACCCAACGAGGTTGGGGTTGAATCCCACAGGGAATAGGTATGAAAATGTTACTTTGATAGTGTGATTCTTAACTCAAATCATAATTCCATTCCATTAGTAAACGGGAATATGGGGGTTGGTTGTGTATTAATTTAATAGAAGTAGTAGCAATGAGAATTAATTAAAAGTGTAGTTAATATGATTAAGTGAACCAAGGTTGTGTCCCCTTTTAATGACGTGTAATGCAAATGGGTATTAATATGATATATTTCTAATGGGAAGTTCTTGATATGCAATTGATTTCTAGATGGCTACCCAATATTTTCCAATAATAGAGTAGTATTTCCTCTTTATAATTTTCCCAAATATAAAAGAGTTGCAATGAAACCCAAATCACTTTATGCCAAATAAAACCATCTTATCCCTAAGTGATTCTATTAAACAAGGTTTAAAGCCTTGAGTCTTTGATATTTACTCTTACCAATTCTAACCTACTTTTCCAAGCTAAGAAAGAATTTATGCCATAAGTTAATGTTTGCAACCACTATCTAGAAATATACAATGAAGAGTAAATAAATATCAACAACCCATTATGCATATATTCAATGTTAAATACCCAAATACATAACACCCATTTAGGGTCCACAACCTTAGTATTTAAAGCTAGCTACTCATAATAAATGACAAAAAGCTAAGAGTATTAGGTGTCATGAATGCTTACAAACCAAGAATGAAGTTATAATGCTTCCAAAAAGGAGAGAATATTCTAATAGGGAAATGTTCTTTAAAGACTAGACAAGAATGACCCACAAAACCCAAGTAAATCCTTTTATAATGGGCCAAAGGTCGGGTAGAACACGGACAAAAATGCCCATGCAGACAGGTTATGCGATCGCATTCCTGTCGCATAATAGGAATGCGGTTCGC
Source organism: Nicotiana undulata (assembly GCA_005239495.1). Taxonomy (NCBI): domain Eukaryota; kingdom Viridiplantae; phylum Streptophyta; class Magnoliopsida; order Solanales; family Solanaceae; genus Nicotiana; species Nicotiana undulata. The sequence goes on along the minus strand of ML246278.1, from coordinate 77,585 downwards.
ATCCTTCACGTTCTCATCGCATATCTAAACCCTAGTTTCCTGGTCGTCACCGCATTGTTGATTTTCTATTCGCATTGTTGATGTGCGACCGCAGATTGACATCGCATTCTTGAGGCAACTTCAGGCACCAGGGATTCTGCGGTTAGTTATGCGGCTCGCATGTGTGTTATGCGGTCGCATAATCGATCGCATTATAGCTCTTGAAATTGGCCTATCTTTCTGTTGCGATCTGCGATCCCTAGGTGCGTTATGCGTTTTGCATTTAAGTTATGCGACGCTCTCTTGTCAGATATGAGATCGCATAGTGTTTTTTCCCTCACTATTTAGCTTCTTTTCATGGTCTTGAGTATTTACATCTCATGCACTGCAAAACGTCAAAATTCTATAAGTATAAAGGGTAAATGCTCTTGAAACAAACTAAAATCTAAGAAATATGGTATTAAATGTGCCGAAATTCTCTGACACATCAATCACAGCCCTTGCTCCGCGATCGCAAAGGTCTGTCCAGGTCCCTTCCGCGATCAAATCCCTTCGACCCGCGATCGCATAGTGTGACGTCCCAGTGTTCCGCGATCGCAAACCTCTTCCTGCGATCGCATAGGGTCAGCTAAGCTATATTCCGCGATCGCGACTGCTCTTCTGCGATCGCAGTGAGTTAGGACCAGACTCTCCGCGATCACAGCCTTTTTCTTGCGATCGCGATGAACAAAATCGCCCAATTAGTTCCTTAAGTAAAAAAAAAATACTTACACGGGACTTTTCATAATTCACTAACTTCTTCTTCCCAAGGACCCCATTGACGGTTCTCAAGCTAAATTCCCTCCATAAACACTTGGGTAAGTGATTCTAACACTAATTTCTTCCACTTTTCTTCCGTAATCAATAGAATCTAGGCCTAAAATCTTAAAATCAAAATAGAAATTTGGAGTTTTGGGTAGAGTTAGGTTTTTGGGAACTTTGGGTGATTCAACCTCAATTGGGGTCGGATCTTAAAACAAATTATGTATTCTAACTCGTGGGGTTATGGGTGTTTGGGTTTTGGTCGAGCATTGTGTTTGGACCAAGCGGGCCTAGGGTCAAATTTTGGAATTTTAGGAAGAATGCTTAGAAATTAGTAATTAGGCCATGGGTTTGATTTATTGAGCCATTATTGATATACTTGGGTTGATTATGTCTAGATAATACCGTTCCGGAGTCGGATTCTAAAGGAAAGGCGGAATTTGAGGCTTGACTTCCATTTTTGGAGCCAAGGTAAGTGTTTGGCCTAACCTTAGCTTGAGGGATTATGTATAGAGTCTTATTTGCTATGTGTAATTAATTTCAAACGTATAGGCGGGGTGACGAGTGCCTATATGTTGCGGTCAAGCATGCCCGTGAGTCAATTGTGATGAATCATACCGTGTTCTTAATATTTTCCGTACTATGAGTAAATGGTGATTTAGAAGTGATACCTTGATGTTGTTTCATGACATGGGGAGTTATTGTGTTATTTGTTTCAGTTGAGGCTTTTACTGTTGAAATTGTATTTCTGATGCGAGGTTGGTTATAGCTGAGTCCCTTGCCGGGACGATAGAATTTTATTGAGTATTTCCATACACTTGAGACTTCTTATTGTTGATTTTCACATTATATTGTTGCTTTTATATTATTTATCGCACGAGGGGACATGCCGTGCTTATTGTTTATTATTTATCACACGAGGGGACATGCCATGTTGATCGTTTGTTATTTATTGCACGAGGGGACATGCCGTGCTGATTGTTTATTATTTATCACACGAGGGGACATGCCGTGTTGATCGTTGATTATTTGTTGCACGAGGGGACATTCCGTGCCGAGTGTTACTATTTATGCACGAGGGGACATTCCGTGTCGAGTTATTGTGAGATTTCGCCCGAGGGGACATTCTGTGCCTTTTGTTGTTCATTATCTGTCCTGAGACGTTAGATTCCGGCTTTTACTTTTTACACTTCAGTTATTACCCTGTTCTACTGTGCTAGAATTTTGTTTCCCCTTTTACCCCCAGCATGTTCTCCCCATATCTGTCTTACTTGCTTATTTCCATCAATATTTTCCTGTTATTATATAGAATTGCACAGGTACATATATATTGTTGTCGGTCCTAGCCTCGTCACTACTTCGCCGAGGTTAGGCTCGGCACTTACTCAGTACATGGGGCCGGTTGTACTGATGCTACATCTGCACTTCTTTATGTTGTGCAGACTATGCAGCCAGACCCGGTGGTCACTGACGGTCGGAGCATTCCATCAGTTCATACAGGAGACATCGAGGTAGACCCGCAGACGTTCGTGGGCCTTGGCGTCACCTTCTACCCTTCACTTTCAGCTCTGTCTTATCTTATAGTTCAAAGACAGTCATATGTACTTATTTTCAGACCCTTGTTTTAGTAATCTCTTAGACAGTTCGTGAGTACGTGACACCAGTTCTTGCATTTGTATATGGGTTTTATTTCGAAGTTGCTATATTATTTTTGGTAATTTGTTAACCTTCATATTGTTGACCATCGATGCCTTAGTTATCTTGTTTGTTTTAGTTGTTAATGAGTTTTATTTAGTTCACATGTTGGCTTGTATAGCGGATTCAACGTTAGACGTAGTCATGGCCCGAAGGTGGGATTTCAGGTCGTGAAAAGTTGGTATCAGAGCTCTAGAGTCTGAGGGATCGGTACGGAGACATCTGTACTTATCCCCAGAGGCTGCAAAGTTAGGAATAACTTCACATCATTCATTCTCTGTCATGCCAGTTGAACTTTGAATACTAATTGAGTCTCTATTTTATTCTCTCGTAGATGGCGAGAATGCACTCTTCCTCATCGACCGACCAGCAGACTGATCCTCCTATTACAGCTCCTACGAGGGGCCGAGGTCGAGGCCGTGCTAGAGGCCGAGGCAGAGCTAGAGTAGCAGCTCCAGCAGAGGACCCACAGGTAGACTTTGCCGGTGAGGTTCCTACTCAGACAGTCCCAGTTGGATTAGCTCAGGTCCCAGAGGGGTTCATTGCCACCCCAGTGCTTCAGGATGCTCTAGTCCGCTTAGTGGGACTCATGGAGAGTGTAGCTCTGGCCGGTCTTCTTCCTACTGCACCAGTTGGATCTCAGGCTGGGGGAGGGACCCAGACTCCTGATATTCATACGCCAGAGCAATTTGCCACTCAGTTCCAGTCTCCGGCACCTCAGATAACCGGAGTAGTTCAGCCGGGTATTGTGGCACCATCAGTTGAGGGAGCAGCCATGTCAGCAGACGCTCTGTGGAGGTTGTATTGGTTCACCAAGTTATCTACTACATTTACTGGTGCACCATCAGAGGATCCCCAGGATTATTTAGACAGCTCTTATGAGATTCTTCAGAACATGGGCATTGTGGAGTCCAATGGAGTTGATTTTGCTAAATTTCGTCTTTCTGGCACCGCCAAGACTTGGTGGAGAGATTAATGCTTGACCAGACTAGCTAGGTCTGCACCTCTGACTTGGGATACAGTTCTCCGAGTTGTTCTTGGGGAAGTTCCTTCCAGTTACTCAGAGAGAGGATCTTCGGAGGAAGTTTGAGCGTCTATAGAAGGGCTCCATGTCCGTCACTCAGTACAAGACCAGGTTCATTACTCTGGCCAGGCATGCCATTATGATACTCCCCACTGACCGGGTCAGACTTCAAATGGCCAGAGAGACGGGTACTGATATCTCCTTTTAGGATGCAGCCGATGTGTCCAGGCGCATTGAGATGGTATTATCCCAGGGTGGTGGACAGGGGTCTGACAAGAGACCTCGTTATTTCAGCCGTTTTGGTGGTGCCTCATCTAGAGGAAGAGATTCCTTTGCCAGAGATCATCCCCCTAGGACTTATTAGTCGGCACTCCAGGTATCCCGCAGTGCACCTTCAGGGTGGTCATTCTGGTCGTCACGGACAGTTCCAGGGTCAGTATTCTCAGCAGCTGAAGTCTTGCTTCACTTGCGGTGGTATGGGTCATATTTCCAGGTTTTGCCCCCGAGGTTTTGGTGGTTCTCAGTATCAGGGTTCCCGTGCCATGGTTCCTACATCAGGTGCACCCTCGCCCCCTCAGCCAGCTAGGGGTGGTCGTGGTGCCAGAGGTGGAGGTCAGACTCATAGAGGTGGAGGGCAGGCCATGAGGGGTAGAGGTCAGCCCATAGCAGGTAGACCCAGAGATGTAAAAGTTGGAGCGGCTCAGCCCCGGTGTTATGCTTTTCCTGCTCGTCCTGATGCTGAGGCTTCTGATGCAGTTATTACAAGTACGGTTTCCGTTTGTAGTCGAGAGGCTTCAATGTTATTTGATTTGGGTTCTACATTCTCCTATGTGTCTTCATATTTTGCCCCTTATTTGAGTATGCCCCGTGATTCCTTGAGTATTGTTGTACATGTGTCTACACCGGTGGGTGATTATATAGTGGTAGATCGAGTCTACCGTGCTTGCGTAGTAGTTATTGGTGGTCTGCAGACTCAGGTTGATCTGTTGCTTCTGGATATGGTTAACTTTGACGTTATATTGGGGATGGATTGGCTATCTTCCTATCATGCTATTCTGGACTGTCACGCCAAGAAAGTGACCTTAGCCTTGCCAGGAGTACCTCGGTTAGAGTGGAGAGGGACTCCTAGTCATTCTTCTGGTAGAGTTATTTCTTATATGAAGGCTCGACGCATGGTCGAGAAGGCTTGTTTGGCTTATTTGGCCTATGTTCGTGATTCTAGTGTTGAGGTTTCTTCTGTAGAGTCCGTGCCCGTGGTTCGTGAGTTTCCAAAGGTATTCCGTGCTGACCTGTCGGGTATGCCACCTGATAGGGATATTGATTTTTGTATTGAGGTAGCTCCGGGCACTCAGCCCATTTCTACTACGCCATATCGTATGGCTCCTCCAAAGTTGAAGGAATTGAAGGAGCAGTTGCAGGAGCAGGATTTGTTGGATAAAGGCTTCATCAGGCCTAGTGTTTCTCCTTGGGGTGCTCCAGTATTGTTCGTGAAGAAGAAAGATGGCTCAATGAGGATGTGTATTGACTACCGGCAGTTGAATAAGGTTACTATCAAGAACAAGTATCCTTTGTCGAGGATTAATGACTTATTTGATCAGCTTCAGGGTGCTACGGTGTTCTCTAAGATACACTTGATATCTGGTTATCATCAGCTGAGGATCAGGGCGTCTGATGTGCCTAAGAAGGCTTTTCGCACTCGTTATGGGCATTATGAGTTTTTGGTCATGTCGTTTGGGTTGACTAATGCCCCCGCTGCTTTTATGGAGTTGATGAACTGGGTGTTCAGGCCTTATTTGGACTCGTTCGTTATTATTTTCATTGATGATATATTGATATACTCTCGCAGCCGAGAGGAGCATGAGCAACACCTTAGAGTCGTCCTCCAGACTCTGAGGGATAGACAGTTGTATGGAAAATTTTCTAAGTGTGAGTTCTAGTTGAGTTCGGTGGCATTTCTGGGCCATGTTGTGTTGGCGGAGGGTATTCAGGTGGATCCCAAGAAGATTTCAGCAGTCAGAGATTGGCCTAGGCCTACTTTAGCTACAGAGATTCGGAGTTTCTTGGGCTTAGCAGGTTATTATCGCCGATTTGTGGAGGGATTTTCATTTATAGCAGCCCCTATGACCAAGTTGACGAAGAAGAGTGTTCAGTTCAGATGGTCGAAGGAGTGTGAAGCAAGCTTTCAGAAGCTCAAGACAACATTGACCACAACACCAGTGTTAGTACTGCCCACAGGTTCAGGTTCTTATACCGTGTATTGTGATGCTTCGCGGGTTGGGCTTGGTGCAATGTTGATGCATAATGGGAAGGTTATAGCCTATGCTTCACGTCAGTTGAAGATTCATGAGAAGAACTATCCAGTCCATGATTTGGAACTTGCAGCTATTGTTCATGCCTTGAAGATTTGGAGGCACTATTTATATGGGGTACCGTGTGAGGTATTCACTGATCACAAGAGTTTGCAATACTTGTTTAAGCAAAAGGAGTTGAATATGAGGAAGAGGAGGTGGTTAGAGTTGCTGAAGGATTATGATATTACTATTCTCTATCATCCGGGAAAGTCCAATGTGGTGGCCGATGCTTTGAGCCGGAAATCAGTCAGTATGGGTAGTTTGGCTTATCTATCAGTTGGAGGGCGACCTTTGGCTTTGGATGTTCAGGCGTTAGACAATCGATTTGTTAGGTTGGAGGTTTCTGAGGGTGGCAGTGTTTTGGCCCATATTGTCGCTCGTTCTTCATTATATGATCGTATTCGCGCCAGGAAGTATGATGATCGTCATTTGTGTGCTCTTAGATATGCGGTTCGGCACGGACGTGCCAAGTAGGACACAGTTGATGCTGAGGGAGTTTTGAGATTGCAGGGTCGTATATGGGTTCCTGATGTTGATGGCATTCGTGAGTTAATATTGCAAGAGGCCCATGGTTCCTGGTATTCCATTCATTCGGGCGCCGCGAAGATGTACCAGGACTTGAGGCAGCATTACTGGTGGCGTAGAATGAAGAAGGATATTGTGGCTTATGTAGCCCGGTGCTTGAATTGTCAGCAGGTTAAGTATGAGCACCAAAGACCCGGTGGGTTGATGTAGCAGATTCAGCTTCCCGAGTGGAAGTGTGAGCGTATCACGATGGATTTTGTAGTTGGATTCCCACGGACTCAGAGGATGGTTGATGCAGTATGGGTTATTGTAGATAGGCTGACCAAGTCAGCACATTACATTCTTGTGGCGGTTTCATCTTCGTCAGAGAAGTTAGCTCAGATCTATATGAGAGAGATTGTCAGATTGCATGGTGTGCCCTTATCTATCATATCAGACCGAGGTACTCAGTTTACCTCCCATTTTTGGAGAGTATTTCAGCGAGAGTTGGTCACACAGATTGAGTTGAGTATAACATTTTATCCTTAGACGGACAGACAGTCCGAGCGTACTATTCAGATTTTGGAAGATATGTTGCGGGCTTGCGTTATTGACTTTGGTGGTTCATGGGATCAGTTCTTGCCTTTAGCAGAGTTTGCTTACAACAACAGTTACTAATCGAGCATTTAGATGGCTCCGTATGAGGAGTTGTATGGTAGGCGATGTCGGTCTCCAGTCCGATGGTTTGAGCCCGGAGAGGCTAGGCTATTTGGTTCTGAGTTAGTCCAGGATGCCTTGGATAAGGTGAAGATTATTCAGGATAGGCTTCGTATAGCTCAGTCCAGGCAAATGAGTTATGCAGATCGTAGAGTTAGAGATTTAGCTTTCATGGTAGGAGACCAGGTATTCCTTCGAGTGTCGCCTATGAAGGGCGTGATGAGATTCGGAAAGAAGGGCAAGTTGATACCTAGGTATATTAGTCCATTTGAGATTTTGGATAAGGTAGGAGAGGTAGCCTACAGACTTGCCTTGCCACCGCATTTATAAGCACTACATCTAGTGTTTTATGTGTCCATGCTCCGGAGGTATATTGCAGATCCATCTCATGTTCTTGACTTCTGCAGTGTCCAGTTGGACAAGGATCTGACTTATGAGGAGGAACCAGTAGCTATATTAGATAAGCAGGTTCGTCACTTGAGGTCGAAGAGTTATCCTTTGGTCAGTGTTCACTGGAGAGGTCAGCCTGCCGAGGCAGCTACTTGGGAGTCCGAGTCCGATATGAGGAGTCGTTATCCCCATCTTTTCTCATACTCAGGTACTTTCCTATGTCCGTTTGAGGTCGAACGTTTGTTTTAGAGGTGGAGATTGTGATGACCCAAAAGGTCATCCTAAGTAATTCTAGCTAAATCTGTGTTCTGAGGCCCTGAAAGCCTCCGTTAATCTCACCTCGATATGTGTGCGCAGCCCGGGCGTGTAGTCGGGAAGTCTTTATGTTGAAATTTGATGAAAAATGGAATTTATGATAATTAAATGTATAAAGTTGACTTTGGTCAACATTTTTGGTAAACGGAACCAGACCCGTGATGTGACGGTCCTGGAGGGTCCGTAAGAAAATATGGGACTTGGGCGTATGCCCGGAATCGAATTCCGAGGTCCCAAGCCCGAGAAATGAATTTTTAAAGAAAATTGTTTTCTGGAAATAATAAAGGTTTTTGAAAATGAATAATTATGTGAAAGCCGTGTTACCGGGACCGTATTATTGTTCCAGAGCCTGGAACAGGTTTATTATATGTTATTTGTCTTATCTGTGAAATTTGGTGTAAAACGGACTTGAAACGACGTGATTCGGGTTAAAGTTGGAAAAGTTAAGCTTTATGAAGTTTAAGAAAATTCTAAGAGTTTTGAGGTTTGATTCGATGATTTTGATGATATTTTGGTGATTTAAATGCTTGAATAAGTTCGTAGGATGTTTTGGGAGTCGTGTGTGTTTTTGGTTTTGAGACCCGAGGGCTCGGGTGAGTTTCGGGTAGCTAACGGGGTGTTAAAGAGTCAAAAATCTGGTGTTTTGGACTGGTTTCTGGTGTCTGGTGTTTTCTTCTCTGCGATCGCAGCCCTTGCTCCACGATCGCAGAGGTCTGTCCAGGTCCCTTCCGCGATCGCATCCCTTCGACCCGCGATCGCATAGTGTGACGTCCCAGTGTTCCTCGATCGCAAACCTCTTCCTACGATCGCATAGGGTTAGCTAAGCTATATTCCGCGATCGTGACTCCTCTTCTGCGATCGCAGTGAGTTAGGACCAGACTCTCCGCGATCGCAACCCTTTTCTTGCGATCGCGATGAACAAAATCGCCCAGTTAATTCCTTAAGTCAAAAACAAAATACGTACACGGGATTTTTCATAATTCACCAACTTCTTCTTCCCCAAGACCCCATTGACGATTCTCAAGCTAATTTCCCTCCATAAACACTTGGGTAAGTGATTCTAACACTAATTTCTTCCACTTTTATTCCATAATCACTAGAATCTAGGCCTAAAATCCTAAAATCAAAATAGAAATTAGGAGTTTTTGGTAGAGTTATGTTTTTGGGAACTTTGGATGATTCAACCTCAATTAGGGTCGGATTNATGTGGGCCCGGAGTCAAATTTTGGAATTTTAGGAAGAATGCTTAGAAATTAGTAATTAGGCTATGGGTTTGATTTATTGAGCCATTATTGATATACTTTGGTTGATTATGGCTAGATAATACCGTTCCGGAGTCAGATTCTAAAGGAAAGGCGGTATTTGAGGCTTGACTTGCATTTTTGGAGCCAAGGTAAGTGTTTGGCCTAACCTTAGCTTGAGGGATTATGTATAGAGTCTTATTTGCTATGTGTAATTAATTTCAAACGTATAGGCGGGGTGACGAGTGCCTATATGTTGCGGTCAAGCATGCCCGTGAGTCAATTGTGATGAATCATACCGTGTTCTTAATATTTTCCGTACTATGAGTAAATGGTGATTTAGAAGTGATACCTTGATGTTGTTTCATGACATGGGGAGTTATTGTGTTATTTGTTTCAGTTGAGGCTTTTATTGTTGAAATTGTATTTCGGATGCGAGGTTGGTTATAGCTGAGTCCCTTGCCGGGACGATAAAATTTTATTGAGCATTTCCATACACTTGAGATTTCTTATTGTTGATTTTCACATTATATTGTTGCTTTTATATTATTTATTGCATGAGGGGACATGCCGTGCTGATTGTTTGTTATTTATCACACGAGGGGACATGCCGTGTTGATCGTTGATTATTTGTTGCACGAGGGGACATTCTGTGCCGAGTGTTACTATTTATGCACGAGGGGACATTCCGTGCCGAGTGATTGTGAGATTTCGCACGATAGGACATGTAGTGCCTTTTGTTGTTCATTATCTGTCCTGAGACATTAAATTCTGGCTTTTACTTTTTACACTTCAGTTATTACCCTGTTCTATTGTGCTAGCATTTTGTTGCCCCTTTTACCCCCAGCATGTTCTCCCCATATCTGTCTTACTTGCTTATTTCCGTCAATATTTTCCTGTTATTATATAGAATTGCATAGGTACATATATATTGTTTTCGGTCCTAGCCTCGTCACTACTTCGCCGAGGTTAGGCTCAGCACTTACTCAGTACATGGGGTCGGTTGTACTGATGCTACACCTGCACTTCTTTATGTTGTGCAGACTACGCAGCCGGACCCGGTAGTCACTGACGGTCGGAGCATTCCACCAGTTCATATAGGAGACATCGAGGTAGGCCTGCAGATGTTCGTGGGCCTTGGCGTCACCTTCTACCCTTCACTTTCAGCTCTGTCTTATCTTATAGTTCAAAGACAGTCATATGTACTTATTTTCAAACCCTTGTTTTAGTAATCTCTTAGACAATTCGTGAGTACGTGACACCAGTTCTTGGATTTGTATATGGGTTTTATTTCCAAGTTGCTATATTATTTTTGGTAATTTGTTAACCTTCATATTGTTGACCATCGATGCCTTAGTTATCTTGTTCGTTTTAGTTGTTAATGAGTTTTATTTAGTTCAAACGTTGGCTTGTCTAGCGGGTTCAACGTTAGACGCAGTCATGGCCCGAAGGTGGGATTTCGGGTCGTGACAACTCTGGTTTCCGAGCTACCTACCTATCCCTAGTTTTACAGGAATCCGGTCGTGTGTAGTTCTAGATTCACCTGCAAAATATACCGATGATGTTACCTCAAGAACGAACACAAGGTTTTAAATAGGTGAAATGGTTACGGTGAGCGGTCATGTTTGAAGTAGTGTGAAGGAACTGCAGCGGTATTTCTCCTGCTGGGGTAATGGTTGCTCATCGAGTTACCAGCAAATAAAAGACGCACTACAAGCATATATCTTTGCGTAAATTTAAACATGATGCAAATTCCCTTCAGACCATGAGAATTTTCTTTGGACGGTTGAGGATGACGTCTCTAGACCATGATGTCCCGGGCCATGAATTGTGCTGTAAGGGATTCACATGCCATGAAAAGTTGTTCTCAGGCCATGAAAATGATGCCTCCAAACCACGCCTTTGAATAATGATATGAAGGTTTAAGAGATCCTCAGGCCATGGCATGGTGTCTTCTGGCTATGAGGATGGTGCCTTCAGACTATGGTGCCTTCAGACAAGTTGGCGATATTTCAACCCATGAGGTGAAAAGACATGATGCTAGAAGCAACAAGACAAGGCTTAGTCTTGTATGAAAATGAGCGCAGAGCTTAGCCCGAGAGAAGAGAATAGATAATGTAAGAGAGACAATGCTTAGTCTTGTGCGGGATTCGGGACAATGCTTAGTCCCATGCAAAGAGAAGGAAGGGCTTAGCCTTATGCAAGTGAAGGAAATGTGTAGCCTTATGTAGAGAGGGAGGCAGGTCTTAGCCTCATGCAGGGTTCGGGACAGGGCTTAGTCCCATGCAAAGTTCGGGACAAGGCTTAGTCCCATGCAAGAGAAGGCAGTGCTTAGCCATATGCAAGTAGGGAGGCAGGAATTATCCTTATGCAAAGGTCGGGACAGGGGTTAGTCCCATGGAAGGTGAAGGAAATGCTTAGGCTTATGCAAGGTTCGAGACATGGATTAGTTCCATGCAAAGAGAAGGAAATGCTTAGCCTTATGAAAGTAGGGAGGAAAGGCTTAGCCTCATGCAAAGTTCGGGACATGGCTTAGTCCCATGCAAGGTTAAGGCAATACTTAGCCCTATGCAAGGGTTCGGGACATGGATTAGTCCCATGCAAAGAGAAGGCAGTGCTTAGCCTTATGCAAGTAGGGAGGAAGGGCTTATCCTCATGCAAGATTGAGACAAAGCTTAGTCTCATGATAAGTTCGGGACAAGGATTAGTCCCATGCAAAGAGAAGGCAGTGCTTAGCCTTATGAAAGTTAAGGCAATGTTTAGCCTTATGCAGATAAGGGAGGTAGGGCTTAGCCTCATGCAACGATTGAGACAGAGCTTAGTCTCATGCAAATAGAAGGCAAAGCTTAGCCTTATGCAAATAGGGAGCCATGGCTTAGCCTCATGCAAGGATTGAGACAGAGCTTAGTCTCATTTAATGAATAGAATAGGTGATAGCAGAGTATTTCTTAGTTGGGAATGAGTTCGGTATATTTGTCGTTATGAAGGCTGTGAATCCAAGATGTGCATATTCCTTGTTCATGCATTCAAAGAAAAATCATGAGTTTTTCAGGGGGAGGTCGGTTCGTGCCTCCGTCGGCTTTCTTGATTTGCTTCGCTCTGTCTGAAGAACCTATTCGAATTATTAGGGAAGCATTTTCTAAAGCAGAGTTTATTTCAAAAGCAGGTATGCATAGTTTTCAAAGACATAATAAAATATGGTTTAGAAAATTGGTTAGATGAACCAGTGACTGTGAAACGATCAGAGACATCGTGACTTCTTATGGCGTAGAATATTGAGGGCCCCCCTCAAAATTCTACCTCAGTTAACTAGATAACATTTCTGGCTACTCCATATGCTGCGATTGGTTAATCTTGCTTCAGAAGTTAGAGGGTCCTCCTCAAAATTCTACCCCAGTTTCTGATGGTCGGGAAAAATGGAAATTTTATTAAATTGTGACCAAACCCACATGTCAGCCTACATATCCCCTCTTAAACGGAATCAGGTCGAGCGTAATTCAATTTACATCATATGAGAAAACATAAAAAGTTTACACATAGTATCTTTTGACTGCATCTAAATTGATAGGCTTTAGCCAGATTTCTCCGTCCATTTTTGTGAGTATGAGTGCTCCTCCTGTCAGTACTCTGTGGACCATGTAAGGACCTTGCTAGTTGGGAGAAAATTTCCCTTTGTCTTCATCTTGATGCGGGAAGATATTCTTCAACACCAGCTGCCCAGGTGTGAACTGTCTCGGCTTGACTCTCTTGTTGAAGGCTCTGAACATTCGTTTCTGATAAAGCTGGCCGTGACACACTGCATTCATCCTATCCATTATGCATCGTTGATCTCGACTTCTTTTATGATCCTTAAGGAAGGAATTTCCACCTCGGCGGGAATGACAACCTCAGTACCATAAACCAGCAGATAGGGAGTTGCCCCGGTTGATGTGTCGGACTGTGTTACGGTATCCTAGTAAGGCGAATGGTAGCTTTTCATGCCATTATTTGTGATTTTCTACCATTTTCCTTAGTATCTTCTTGATAGTTTTGTTGGCAGCTTCCACGACTCCATTCATTTAAGGTCTGTATGCTGTGGAATTCCTGTGCTTGATTTTGAAAGTTTCACACAGGATTTCGTCAGATCACTGTTGAGATTGGAGGCGTTGTCAGTGATGATGGACTCTAGAACCCCGAACTGACAAACAATTCGGTCACGAACAAAATCTACAACGACCTTCTTAGTCATAGCTTTGTAAGATGCGTCTTTAACCCATTTAGTGACGTAGTCGATAGCCACCAAAATGAATCGATGCTCGTTTGAAGCGGTGGGCTCGATTGGACCAATGACATCAATTCCCCAAGCGAAAAAGGGCCAAGGCGAGCTTGTTGCATTAAACTCATTTGGCGGCACTTTTATCATGTCTGCATGTACTTGACACTGGTAGCACTTCTAAACATACCGAATGCAATCTGTTTACATGGTCATCCAGAAATAACCTGCTCTGAGTATCTCTTTGTCTAAGACAAAGCCATTCATGTGTCGTCATGTATCTCATCGAGCAGCTTAGAAGCATCCTTTGCATCGACCTTCCCAGATCAGGAGTTCTCCTATATAGGGTTCCTCCACTATTGAAGAAATGACTGGAAAACCTCCGAAGCATGCGTTTCTGAGTATGGTTTGCATGGTCGGGGTACTCTCCCTTTGCCAAATACTCTTTGATGTCATGGAACCAAGGTTTTCTATCTGTTTCCTCTTCGACGTGAGTACAATATGCCGATTGATTATGGATCCTTACTGGGATGGGATCGATGAAGTTCTTGTCTGGATGCTGTATCATTAATGAAAAAGTAGCCAATGCATCAGAAAACTTGTTCTGGATCCTGGGGATGTGCCGAAACTCTATCTTTGTGAACCTCCTCTTCATTCTTGCACATGATGCAAATATGGAAATATCTTGGAATTCTTGGTGGCCCACTCTCCTTGTACCTAGTGCAAAAGTAGATCTGAATCGCCGATTACCAGCAGTTCCTAAATGTTCATATCAACAGCCATGTTGAGCCCTAATATGCAAGCTTCGTATTCCGCCATGTTGTTGGTGCGTGGGAATTTGAGTTTTGCAGATATCTGATAAAGTTGGCCAGTTTCTGATACCAAGACGGCTCCAATGCCGACTCCTTTGAAGTTTGTCGCTCCGTCAAAGAACATTCTCCAACTGTCGTAGGCTTCAGCAATGTCTTCTCCTACGGATGATACCTCCTCATCGCGAAAATATAGTTTTAAGGGTTCGTATTCTCCTCCCACTGGGTTTTCAGCAAGGTGGTCATCCAGTGCCTGTCCCTTGACTTCTTTCTGAGTTACATAGATGATGTCGAATTCGCTCAGCAAGATTTTCCATTTATCCAGCTTGCTAGTGGGCATGGGCTTCTGGAAGATGTACCTCAAAGGATCCATTCTCGATATGAGATATGTTGTATAAGCACATAATTAGTGGCTTAACTTCTGAGCTATCCAGGTTAAAGCATAGCAGGTACAGTCCAGCAGAGAGTACCGTGCCTCATAAGGTTTAAACTTCTTACTCAGGTAGTAGATGGCCTGTTCTTTTCTCCCTGTCTCGTCGTGCTGCCTCAGAATGCAGCCGAAAGCTCCATCTAGCACTGAAAGGTAGAGTAGCAGTGGTCTACCTGGCTCTGATGGGACCAAGACTGGTGGTGTTTGTAAGTACTCCTTGATTTTGTCAAAAGCCTTTTGACAATCCTCAGTCCAACTAGTTGCAGCGTACTTCTTCAACATCTTGAAAATCGTCCCACATATCACTGTGGACTGTGCTATGAAACGGTTGATGTAGCTAAGGCGTCCCAAGAAACTCACCACATCTTTCTTTCCCTTTAGCGGTGGTAAATCTTGGATGGCTTTGACATTTGAGGGATCGAATTCTATTCCCTAGCGGCTGGCGATGAATCCTAATAGCTTTCTGGCAGGAACCCCGAATGCACACTTTACGGAGTTTAGCTTTAGGTTGTACTTTCGCAGTCTGTCGAAGAATTCATCAATTCTGCTATGTGATATGTGGCCTTCTTGGATTTAATGATTACATCATCCACGTACACCTCTATTTTCTTATATATCATGTCATGAAAAATAGTAGTCATGGACCTCATGTAGGTGGCCCCAGCATTCTTTAGGTAGAATGGAATCATCTTATAACAGTACACCACCCTTGATGTAATGAAAGCCGTTTTCTCAGCATCCTCCTCGTCCATCTAGATTTGATGGTAACCGGCAAAACAATCCTCAAAATACTGGAGTTCATGCTTGGCACAATTGTCGATCAAGATGTGTATATTTAGAAGCCGGAAATCATCCTTTGGGCTGGCTCTGGTTAGATCCCGATAATCGACACAAACTCTAACTTTCCCATCCTTCTTCGGAACTGGAACAATGTTGGCTAGCAAAGTTGGATATTCAACTACCCTAAGGACCTTGGCATTGATCTTCTTAGTAACCTCTTCTTTGATTTTCAGGCTCATATCAGGCTTGAATTTCCTGAGTTTCTACTTTACAGGAGGACACATTGGATTTGTGGTCAACTTGTGGGCCACAATGGATGTGCTTAATCCGGTCATATTGTCGTATGACCATGCAAATATGTCCTCATATTTCTTCAAGAATCGGGTATATTCCTCTTTCTCTGACGGTGACAAATGGATGTTGATGCAGGTCTCCTTGGCGGTTTCAGAGTTTCCCAAGTGAATTATCTCAGTTTCGTCCAAGTTGGACTTAGGTTTATTCTCAAAATCCTCTACATCTCTCAAGATCTCTTCGGGTATTGCGTCCTCTTCTTCGGAATCACTATCCTTTTGCTGTGTTGTTTCATTACATGTCACAATTGTCGGTTCATCGAGATGGGAAATAGTAATGCTGTATGGATAAAGATACGAGAGAAAAGTGGTAATAATAAACACCAATTCATTGGAAGCGTTAAACAAAAGTGATTTTTAATAATTTAAATAATGTTTTGGAACATTAGAAATATTATTTAAAACAAAATGCAAAAAGGGAAATTTGTTTTTCTATAAAAGCAAAATTTAAACAATGTTGTTCAGCCTTGCTACCCCAGGACTCGTCGGGACCTTGATGGTCTGATAGTCCAGTTCTTGAGGAGTACTCCTCTCTCCACATCTTGGATAGTAGGGCCTTCCTCCTCTTCCTCCTCCTCCTCTTCCTCCTCGACGATTACACAATAGTCCATGTCATCATCCTCCAAGAACAGGTTCCTTAATGACGCCAACGCTTCTCTTTCCTCTGATCCCCATATAATATCGGCCTGATGGAAGGTCTGATTCAAATGTGGCACAGGCTGCTCAAGAGGATAGTATGGACCACGCTATGATAGTGACTAATCGTTGTATTCCTGCCAGGTGTACTGATATCCCAACCCGAAAGTGGTACCATGGCGCTTTGGTTGTATTGGCTTGGAGATGCCTTGAATATTTTTACCAAGCCCCTTTCCGGGCTCATATCATCTCCATGCTATCATACTTTCTATATTGCTACTCCACCACTTATCTTTCTCGATTGCGTTAACCAGTTCAATACGATGGTAGGTTTCTCCACCTAACCTTCTTTTGTTTCGATCATCGGGATAGTCTGACGAGTGTAAATGGGGTTGTTCCCATCTCCATGGATAATTACTTCCTGGTGGTTCCATTTAAACTTCATATCCTGATGCAAAGTTGATGCTACAGCCCCAACGGCGTATATCCATGGTTGTCCCAATTGAAGATTGTAAGAGGCGGATATGTCCAGTACATGAAACTCAACATTAGACCATGTAGGACCCATATGCAGGAAGAGATTAGTTTCTCCAATGGTAGCTCTATGAGACCCGTCGAATGCTTTCATGTTCATAGTTCCCTCTCGTATCTCATGTAGGCCTTTGCCCAACCTCTTCAACGTTGTCAATGGGAAAATGTGAGGCTGGATCCTCTGTCAATCAGAACTCTGGCAATAAACTTGTTTTCTCATTGCACTGTGAAGTGCAGTGCCATGTTGTGATTCAAACCTTCAGGTGGTAGTTCATCCTCGTGGAAGGTGATTTTATGGCTTTCTAGCACCTGCCCCACCATATTAGCCATTTTTCCACCAGTGATGTTGTTGGGCACATATGCTTCATTCAACACCTTCATTAGAGCATTCCTGTGTGCCTTAGAATTTTGCAGCAGCGACAGGATAGATATCTGAGCGGGAGTATTGTTCAAATGATCAACGACAAAGTATTCCCTCACTTGTACCTTCCACCATAGGTCATCTGGGCAAGTTTCAATAACGGGCGGTTTGCTGGAGGCCTGCTTAATAGATTCTCCCAAATGTTCTGGCGTATAAACCCTTCATGTTCTGGTCATCCCTTATGCAGCGTCGGATTCTTCAAATTTTGCCTTCCTATTTCTTCTAGCTTCTGCCACATAATCCCAAGGTACAACATTGGTAATGAAGGGCGGTGTGGTTGATACCGTCACTGTGAAAGGTGTGGCTATTTCCACCTAAAATAGAACATGTATGGCTGTAGGTGGTTCTACTTCGACCTCAAATGGATCTGATGTGGTTACCTCAAGTGGCGGCTGTATTTGCACCACAATAGGATTGAGCATCACTGCGGGTTTCTTAGGATCTTCACCCTCTTTGATAAGTCCAATTGATCCTTCGGGATCTTATTCCTCATCAGTCTCTATCACATTGATCCCTTCACCGCTATGATCTGGGAGGGGGTTGTTGCGGACGTTGGGTGTATCGTCCTTCCCCTGGATGACCTTATTGCAAATCAATGTCTGGATATTATCTTTCAATGTCCGGCACTAGTCAATAGTGTTCCCTTTCATACCGGAATGATATGCACAGGTTATTCGGATTGACCCATTGAGATGAATTCTCCATGGCCACAGTGGGAATAGGTGTGACATAACTAGTAGCCTTCAACCTTTCATACAATTGGTCAATGGGTTCAACATGGCGGTATACTGTCTGGGTGGTTTACGGTCAAAGTTAGCTTGGTGTTTTTGGTAATTTTGATGAGTTGGAGGTGACTAAAAGTAAGATGGTTGGGAATTATAAGTATGGTAAGCAGCGGCTGGTTGGGGGTATCTGGGAGGTGATGGTTGGTATGTGGGTGGAGGTGTTTATGTGAGTGGAGGGGTCTGGTATACAAATGAGTTTTGGGTCCTTGGGAAACCATTATTGTTCCCACATCTTTCTTCTTCGATATACCACCTGATTGCAATGCTTTATTTGTGGCCTGCAGTGCCTCGAAATGTGTCACCATCCCGCTTTTAATACCCTCTTCAATCCTTTCTCCAAGTTTGATGATATCGGAGAACTTATGGTTCTCAATAACCATCAGCCTTTCATAATATTCTGGATCCTGTGCCATGACAAAGAACTTGTTCAATTGTTCCTCGTCTAGTGCTGGTCTAACCTTGGCTATTTCCGACCTCCACCGAGTAGCATACTCGCAGAAATTCTCAGTTGGATTTTTAATTAAGTTCTTGATATAGAAGACATATGGCGCATGATCCGTATTAAATTTGAGCATGTCCATAAAGTGGGATGCCATGCTCACCCAATTGGCCCACTTCTTAGGATTCTGGCTTATGTACCAGGACAGGGCATCTCCAGTAAGACTCCTCATGAAGAGCTTCATTCGAATCCTTTAATCTTTTTCGACCCCCACAAACTTGTCACAATAAGTCCTCAAATGCACCTTGGGATCACCCGTTCTGTCAAACATTTCGAACTTGGGAGGTTTGTAACCCTCCGGCAGCTCCACATCTGGTTGTATGCATAAATCCTCATAGTTTTGACCTTCTATCCCTTTACCCTCTTCAACACCCTAAACTCGACTTGTCAACTCATTGAGCTCCTCCTCCATGTTCTTGATGAGCAGGTCCTTCTTAGTGGATTATGGTGTATAGGAGATGGGTTGAGTGGAATGAGGTAGGGTTTCCACGTATATAGTATTATTCTGGTTAAGGCCGGGAGTTTGGGTATAATGATGATCATTGGTGGAGTTTTGGGGTTCAGGGATGATTTGTGGGGTATTTTGGGGAGTATGGTCGGTGGTTTGCTAGTATTGAGGAGGGAAAGGTAGATTTTGAGGTGGGTTTGTATACTGGTGAGGTGCGGGAGGATTCTGTGGGCATTTGTTGGGTGTGTTTTGAGGTGGTACAGGGTTCTGGGTGTTTGGGTGATTGATGTCTAGGATTTTGAGTGTGAGGGAGAGGTTTGTTAAGCTACGGACCTGCTCAAGCTCGCCCTGAAGTTTGAGTATTTTCTGCTCGAGTCGTGAAACCACATTTTGGGGCCGGAGTACCCTGACCATCGGAAGTTTCTACATTCTCAGCATTTGCATTGTTATCCTTTTTGACGTCGTTCATGTCATGCATTTTTGCTTTTCCTTTTCCTTTTGGTGGACTAGGAGGAGGAGAAGGTGGAGGGCCCCTTCATATGGTATGATAATCTGATGATGCCAGTATGCGCGAACCAACATTGGGGAAGGGGAATAATCAAAATGAAAGAAAGAAAAACAAATGGTAACCAAGTCAGTAAGAATACTGAAAAGAAGTATTTGCAGTATTTAAACACATATTGCGGAATGTAAATTCGCGTCCTATTTTTGGAGCCTCGTTGTGCCCAAGGTAGGCCTAGCGACAAGTTGATTTGGAGAACGTAAGTTCCAATAACTTCCTCATTTCATTAATGTAAAATAAACGAATTTAAAACGACACTAAGATAAGATAAGTCACTACTGGCACTTGGCCTTATTACATTTGGAAAAGCAAATAAATCTACTTTACTTGGTTCCAGAAGGACCTTCCCCAGACTTGATCTTCCTAGCTTCATCAATCAGGTTACCCAGTTCGTGCATGCCCAGTAGCAGGTATACCATTGCTAGATGCCCTCCTTCGCTTCCTTCAACATCCTGGCAGTCGACGACTCTCTTTCCCATCTTTTCCTCCAGCTCCATCAAACCCTGCTATAGATACTCCACCCTTTAATTAGACATGATAGCTAATTCCCTCCATGTCTCGTGTATCTCCAGATAGTCAGCCTCGGTCTCATGAACCCTCTTGCGTAGTTTGTTGTATTTCACTTGAGCCTCAGCATCTTCGTCTATGACCCTTCTTCCCCGACTGATTCCTGGCTCAACTATCCCTGCTAAGATATTCTCCAACAATGATAGGTAAAAGGGGACATGTCTTACGTGGTACCTGTCTGGATTGACGATGTCCTTTTCTATGATAATCTTTGAATTCCACATATGCTGAGCTTGACACTTGTAAGGGACGTCGTCATCCCAAAAATCTGCCCGGTAATGACTCATTTTTGCCACCCGTGGTATGATATGCTTCCTTCCTGCCTGTCTCATAACCCTGATGGGAACACAAGGGTATATTCCTCTTAACCCGATCAACATCAAGTGCGGAGCGTCCCTTGACCTGATGATGAACTCGTTAGTAGGGAACCATTTGAACATCCATTGGACCTGATCCTCAGTCAAATTGTCGAAAAATTGTACCCATTCCGTAGCACTCTCCGACTGAGAAAACCTGTTCGGGATATAAGTCATTCTCTTAGGGTGATGGAAGGCTATATGATCATTCCACGCCCTTCGTGGAAACTCTTGACTATATTGACCCTTTTGGAGATGCTCCAATAACCAAAGCTGTAGCAGCAAATTTCAACCTTCGAAATGTTTGAACCTTTTTGGAAGCTGTCCAAAGCCCGATAGATGTCAGTTATGATCATAGGGACAATGTGTATGTTTTCCCATCAATTCCCTCCATTAAAGTCTTAGCTACCATAGCCAGTCTGGTGTGAATTATGTCCCTTTGCATCGGGAATACTATCATGCCCAGGAAACAGAAAACAAACACAAAAACCTGCAATGAATATGACCTAAGGAAGTGATAGAGAACTCATCATGGAAAATGCGGTCGGACTTGCTATGAACGTATCGTTCATAAAGTAGTCAAAGGGTACATAAGAACTCTTTAAGCACTCCAAATTGTCGTTCTTTTTCAGACCCATCACATTTAGAAATGCCTTAGTGGTGCGATATTCTGGCACAAATAAATCAGGACTGTCCCAAGGTAGCCCAGCGAATCCCCCTATTTCTTCCAGAAGCGGAGTAATTTCTACATTCCAGAAGCGAAACATTGATCTTTCACTATCCCAGAACATGGTTGCAGCTTTAATCAACATATGGTTAGGATGGATGTCTAATAGAGAAGGCAAATTTTCCAGAACCTTCTTCACATGTTTTTTGTCACTTGAGAAAAGATCTTCCCACCAATCTAGTGGCAGTGGTGGTATACTATGGACCATGCCGAACCTGGGGACTTCGTGCTATTTATACATCAATGATTAGCATATTGACACTTATTTCTCCGAAATTAATGCACAAAATCGTGGTTGCATCCATTGGGATTATGGAAACCCCGGTGGAATTTGGACAAGGCTTGTCTTAAAGGGTTATTATGTGGACGACATATTAACCTGGCTAGGTTTGACCATGATGCATGTACAATTATAATCAGAGTAAGGTTGCTATAGGGGTCTAGACTGGTACCCTCAGCGGACAACTTGAGGGGGAAAGAAACGGAACCGTCGGCTGCACCGCTGATTGACTAGTTTTACCACAAATAAGCATTTCCGAATTTAAAGGGTGATATATAGGAAGGGCGAAAGCACTCATCAAGCTTTGCTATAGGATTGATTACGCACGAGTGGAATATGTTGGTGAGCATGATTTATGCATCAGTAAATAGCATGTTGTCACGTTAGAAAATAAATGCGTTATTTATTAATTGAAAGACGTTTAAGAAGGAAAACAAGGAGACAAGTCAGTTTCTATAGTAAAGGAAATCATAAATGCTTGAAGAAATAGACAATTAAATCCAGATAAAGGGAAAAAGGAAAGGGTGCGCATGTATTAACAGAATAAAGCATGCTAGACTAATTCACAAAAAGCAAGTTTGTCTTGGTAAGAGCCTAATTATCCCCTACAGAGTAGCCATGCTGTCACGCCCCCTTTTTCCTTGCGGAGTCCGGGTTTCGACATTTTGGGACAACTTGTTTCCTTTTGGGACGGGGTATGGGATTTGAAGAATCGCCATCTAACGGATTAAGGTGCGTTAGGGCACCTAAAGAAAATAACTCATAAACCGGTTTACATCACCAGAGATTGGGTAAGGGCTCGAAGTTACCTTGAGGGGAAGGTGTTAGGCACCCATCGAGGTCCACAACGGTGGATCCCGGCCAAACTTAATTTAAGCGAATTAGTCTTTTAAGGAAATAAAGCAGTTTAAACAAATAGAGATTACTTTAAAACGGGAATGAAAGGGGTCCTAGGTTTATTAGCCTATAGGATCACATCTATACAATACTCAGTAGCCTTCCCAAAATTGAGGTGTTACGCGTCGCATTAGCGCACATGTCATCATCCCCCTTTACTACCCAATTACCCTCTTTTTTTAGTTATTACCTAAGCGTTCTTATAGCATCTAGTACGTAACTTATGCGTGCACTACCCGTCCCTTACCTATGGCCTTGTAGGTGTTTAGGACCTCTATTTAAGGTGGTTCTAGATTCACCTATGTTGCTTAAAAGGAGAAAACTAAGCGACAAACAAAAATCAAGTAGGACTGTCACATAAGGAGCAATTAAGGGGGGCTCATATTTACCTCCACAAATAGACAAACAGATGCACACTATTCAAACAAGCAGTTTTTAAATGATTTAGGATCATATAGGCAGGATATCTAAATGGGCATAAATAGGATATATACCAGTTTTATTAAGGCGGGGCAGTGAGTACCTATCAGTTTGCCTACTGATTATGTTATTCACTGAATCTGGGCCCGTTTCAAGCAGCAAGAAATCACAGCTTTCAAACTTCAGAATTTTTAATTATCCTACAGGCTTGCCTAAGTGATAATCGGGCAGGATCCTATAGACATTGTATCTAAGCGTTAGTTAGACCATAATTTATATACTAGTGGTTGATTTTAACAGGAAGATTTCATCTTTTTAAATCCTATAGGCATGCTTTCTATGCGCAGAAACTGATTACAAGCATTATTTCCTATAGACATGATATCTAAACACAGAAACTGATTTTTTACACTTACTTCCTATAGGCATGATGTATAAGTGTCAAGACTGATTTTATATGTGTTTCCTATAGGCATGATATCTAAGTGCTGAAATTGTTTTTTACGCGTATTTCTTATGGGCATGATATCTAAGAGGGTAAAGGCGTTAACCACTTTCCAAGCAAGTTCAACGAGGAAGATCCTAGAAACATGATTTCTAATGAACACATGAAGGTTTTGAAAAACATGGTTATTGATGCAGAATTGATAAACCACCTAGAAGCGAGATTTCTAGTGATACAAAATATGAGAATTAAGGATTACAAAGAATGAGATAAGTCTTATAGGCATGGTTTCTAATGCATATAAATAATCACCACAATAACCTGTAGGCATGATTTCTACCCGAACCCAACAAAATATATATAAAAATCCCTCCCCAGATTTTACTAATACCCCATATCTATTTTTACAAGGATTATCGCAATATTACAGACCAATATGAATAAATTACACAGAGAAAAATCATTATACTATAGGGAGCCTTGGCAGACCTAATGTCAACCTGGAAGCCAGACCTTCAAGAAAATCTGATGTACACCAATAGTCATTCTATAACACAAATGGGCTTCTGGTGTGTCAAAGTTTCCAAGGGCCTCAGGGACCTTGGGAAATGCTCATACTATAACCTTTTCAAAGAAATAGTTCTGTAAACAAGTTTGGAAAGCCAGCCCCAATGTGTCAGAGTTCAGAAGAGTCTCATGGACTCCTAGGCAGTGCTCACACTGGGGGGCAGGACCCTAGATATCTAAGAGTAGGATTTGAAAATAGTATATAAAAGTAGGAGATAATTTTAGAAAAATAGTTTGGATTTTAGAAGTGACTAGAAACAGATTACAAGATTACAAAAACTACAAACATAACCACATTTAGAAGATTGAGTTCAGACATGAATTCCAGTAGTTAAACAATCACCTGGAACACTGGAATCATAGACAAAACATATTCACAATCGAGTCAAACAAGGTCTCACATTGCCTGAGTTGACTTAGTCCATTAACCATTACTAGGTGGAATCATACAACCATGTATTTGGCAGAAAGAAACATGCTGAGGTCAGATGACTAATCAGACAGCCATACAGAAAAGGTACCAAGAATTTAAAACACATTATTCTTGAAAGAGGTACACATAAATCACTAATTAATCAGGAACATGTTAAGGCAATTTATCAACACATAAAACAGGACAGGAATTGAAGCATGCTAGTTGATAAACAAGTAAACAAGTGTCATGAATCGAACAAGAATATACTAAAGTGTACTAACCATACTAACATATTGGACATGACAAATTAACAGGAGTAAAGTCATGCTGGTTGTGAACAATAAACAGAAAACATAAGGCAAACAGAAGCACTTTTGAAGTCTAACTACATGGCATATAGAATGATAACAGAAGTGGAGGCATACCAGTTAAGAGATAGCAATAGGAAAGCTAAGGCAAATAGGATCCAAGTCTAGCCTTGGCTTTCGGCCGGCTAGACAGAGCAGCAAATAGAAGTAACAGAAAGAACTACAATTGAGAATGTGTGAGTAAGAGTAAGAGTTTATGTGTTTGTTTCTGTGTATTTCTATGTGTGTTCGTGTGTTTTCAAAATCCGAATGGGGGGATTATATAACACTTAGCAGAGTAAAACAAATAAGGAAAAGAATAATTAAGGGTCCACAAATAAGGTGTACAAATAAAATTATCCAGTTAATTGGGGCTAAACTCAATTAATTAACATAACAGAATCCGGAAAACACCCTTTTAATTAGGGAAAATCAATTAACAGTATACTTAGAGGTTTAAATATTGTAAACAAATCAATCAAAGACCATCTAGGGGTCAATTAAGGCAGTTAAATCCCATAAATAAGGCTAATAACCTAATTAAGGCAAGTAGTATCAATTATGAGTCACAAATAAGGAAAAATAAGTAAAAATCGCAGATAAATACCAATCTCAACAGAATATATAATTTCGAACACTAATTAGGCGAATAAAATTAGTCAATCTCTATTAATTGACAGGACAAAGAATAACGGACAAATATCAGAACAAATAGTGAAGTAATTAGATACCTTAGGGATTAGAACATAGACATGAAATTAGTCGAACAAGTAAAGAAAATCAGAGTTAAACACTTAAAATTTTTAACATTTTTTGCAGAAACTCAAAGGGATGAAATCCTAGTTTTACAGGAAAACTAAAATCGGTTAATAATAAGAAAAATAGACGATTTTTAAAGAGAAATATCAGACAAACTTAAAATCGTCTCAGATCTACAATGATCTGAACAAACTCGAGTAGAAAGTGACTAAGTTTTGAAAAAATTATAGAGGTGAGAAAAAATCTGGTTTGGAACCAGAGGTTTAAGCCAAAAATATGAAGATAATTGTACTCACAAACATGGAGATGAACACAGGCAAGTTCATCGAGAAAAATGAAAGATTTAGACCGAATCAGAGTTGAATATCTTCGAGATTCCTTCAAACAACAACAAAATCGAACAACCAGTGAAGATAGGAGGCCGGCCGGGGCCTAAAATCAAAGGGAAACCCCATGGATTGAATGGTTTCCGGTGATGGCGGCTAGGGTTAGGGAAGAGTTTGAGAGAGAAGAGAGGAGGGAAGAGAAACAGGGGCGGCGGGGGTTTGGAAATGATTAGGGTTAATGTGTTAGGGGTAATTAAAAATGGTAACAACATCCTGGACCGTTGATCTCTGAGATCAACGGCCAGGATTTGATTTGGGGTTGGGCGGATCAAATAGGAAATTGGGTTATGGGTATTGGGCTATAATTTTAATTGGGTTGTGGGTAATATTTGGGCTAAGTCCGAAATTAAACAAATTAAAAGAGGCTATTTGCTAAATACCCAATTGATTTGATAAATAATTTGTGAACATAGTTATAAATTATAAAAATGATTTTTATGCATAAAAATGATTTAAAATAATTACTTAATATTATAAAAATACAAAAGGTTTTTTTCTGGTGAAATAAGGTAATTATGCACACATGGGCTATTATTGCAAAGTTATTGCAATTATAACCCTAAAATGTAGATATGGCTATTCATGAGATAATTAAAGCTTAGTATAAATATAAATGATAAAATTAAGCAATATAATTATCATAAAATCATTTGCGATGCAATTAGTAATTATTTATATAAAAAAAATATTAGGATAAATTTATTACAAATCCTTTAAAAATGCAGAAATTATGGAAAAATATTAATTGATGCTCATGCATTGTTCTTAAGATATATATGCATTTTTGAAAATAATATAGGGAATAATTGGGTATCAACAAGTTGTCTATGTGGTACTTTGCTATGTGAACCTCGTTGACCAGTTGTGTTGTATGCTCAAACTGATGCTTTTCGTACTTTCTCCTTATTTGTTACTCTAATATTCTAAACTCCTATTCTTAACCAGCTGAAAGCAAAGGCTACCTAGGTTCTTTTGTTGGCTTCCCTAGTGTGAGCACTGCTCAAGGTGCAATTGAGGCCCTGGTGAACTCTGACACACTAGGGCTTGGTCCTAGTCATTCCTTTAACCTCCAAACTATCTCTAATACTCTACTTCCCTATCATGTATTGTGTTCTATATTGGTTATTCCAAGTGATGCAACACTTGGTGCTGTGGCTCTTTGAAAGGGGCATGGACTCTTTTATGGACCTGTGATCGTGTGGTTCTTTATTGAAGGCCTGCGTATGCTATGCCAGAAGTATTGAAGGCCTTGTAAAGCTGGGTATTTAATATTACTACTTTACTTATTAATTGGGTATGTAATAATATCTTTGTATAAACGATAAAAGGGTATGGAGTTAATTCTAATATTAATATGCGATGGGTAGATAACATGCCTATATGATTGAATGATGCACTCGCTTTATGTTGTTCATTCTCTATGCACACTGTAGAAATCATGCCATTAGGAAAAGCACACACTTTCACTACTTGATTATTAGCAAGCATGAGCTCAAATGCCTCAATATCTTTGTTTGTATATATTATTAGAAAACATGCACGTAGGAAATTAATATCATGGAACTCCCCTCGAACTTGCATTACTGCAACATATCCACTAGAGATCATGCCTATAGAACTCTAATCATTTAATTTGTTACTACATCGCATTAGTCACCTAGAAAACCTGCCTATAAGGTTTAACAATAAAATCAATTTCCCAAATGTTAATAGCTAGAAATCCTGCCTATAGGAAGCCACTATTGCCTTAATAACTGGCAATGACGCCCCTCTCAACATTGTTCATCACTCACTTAAGTCGTCATCAAGAGCATGAGTAATTCTGAGTTTCTACTCCTTCTATTACATAAATCACCTAGGCGCAACATCTATAGGACTAATAACTGGGAATCTGTCATCTCGTTAATCAATGTGCAACAACCTATGCAACCTTGTCTATGAATAATGTAGTTTCCTAAAACTGCTTGCATGCCTTGATGCCTTATCGCATAGAAATAATGTCTATAGGGATTTAAGTTCCTTAATCTTGAACTGCCTAACATAAAAACTTGCTTTGGCGTGCATTCGCTGTTAAAGTGTGGAGGCTAACTTGAGCCTTTAATTTCCTATATGTGAAGTCAAACATGTTTTGTATGTCGCCTATTTTTTGACATTTTCTTAGCAACCTAAGTAAAGTTGTCACGACCTGAAATCCCACCTTTCAGACCGTGACTGTGTCTAACGTTAAACCCGCTAGACAAGCCGACGTAAACTACACGTTAATATTTTTAAATCAATCCAACAGTAGTAAAATTTAATACCCTTCAAATCTTAACTGAATTAACAAACATACTTCATAACTTTAACAGCGAAAATATAACCATACTCTGAAAATGTGTAATGACATAGTAAAGATAACAACATCGCATAATCCCAAAACCGGGGTATCACAACCTCACGGACTATCTAAACTGAGTGCTAAATTCAGAGTCTGAAAAGAAATAAATAATTGTCTTGAAACTAGGAGAAAAAGTAAGACAATAAGGAATCCAAATGTAGAAGAGACACCAAGGACCACGAACGCCAGCGGGTATACCTTGAAGCTCTGGGTGGACTGAAAGTGACTCCCTCAATGCGGTCCACTGGGTCCGGATGCGGGATCTGCACAACATTAAGAAGTGCAGTGTAGCATCAGTACAACCGACCCCATGTACTGAGTAAATGCCAAGCCTAACCTCGGCCAAAGTAGCGACGAGGCTAGACTTAGCAACGATGTACACTTGTCCCATTCTACAACATATGACACAGATAACAATGCAAGACGTAAGCAGACAAATTACGGAAACGGGAGCAGTTAAAGGGATCACAAGTGAGATATGACAGTATATTGATCATAAGAAAGCAGATAAGAAGCAGTTTAACAGAAAATACCAAGTAAAGACAAGTACAAATGCCAGGAATGTAATTAATGGCACGGCATCACCCTTCGTGCTTTTACTCTCTTCCTCACTATGCAAAACATGGTATAATCAAATTAAATCATGGCACGGCATGTCCCCTCGTGCAATAAATAATAAACGATCAACACGACATGTCCCCTCGTGTGATAAATAACAAACAATCAGCACGGCATGTCCCCTCGTGCAATAAATAATAAACGATCAACACGACATGTCCCCTCGTGTGATAAATTACAAACAATCAGCACGACATGTCCTCTCGTGCAATAAATAATAAACGATCAACACGACATGTCCTCTCGTGTGATAAATAACAAACAATCAGCACGACATGTCCCCTCGTGCAATAAATAATAAACGATCAACACGACATGTCCCCTTGTGTGATAAATAACAAACAATCAGCACGGCATGTCCTCTCGTGCAATAAATAATAAACGATCAACACGGCATGTCCTCTTGTGTGATAAATAACAAACAATCAGCACGACATGTCCCCTCGTATAATAAATAATAAACGATCAACACGGCATGTCCCCTCGTGTGATAAATAACAAACAATCAGCAC